>KB644892.1:99113-344037 GCA_000347475.1 Penicillium paxilli ATCC 26601
AAAAAAAAAAAAAAAAAAAAAAAAAGAAAGATGGAAAAAAGTAATAATTTAAAAGCCAAAAAGAATAGTGGGATTGAGGAACGAATCTAGAGCGTTGACAAGTGCCGAATGGGTACAAGAGCCGGATACCAGTGGGTAATATTTTGTTTTATTGGATGGATTCCCCTGAAGTTGAGTTCTTCCGGAGCACAACCGGCCTGCGGGATTCAAGCTTATACTGTACTCCGTACTCACAGATAGAGAATAGGAGGGGGAGGGGAAAAGAGAGAGAGAGAGGAAGAGAGATGATGATGGAGATGGAGAGGTCAAGTGGGTGGGTCTGGGACAGGGAAGGAAAGTAGTGGTCAGTGCTGAGACACTAGTAGCTGATAGACTTGATCTCCGTCATGGTAGATCATTTGAATAATCCATGGATTAGCATGGATTAGCATGAATGGGGAAGAAAGAAGAGGAAGAAGAGGGGGGAGTGAGTGGTGTGTGTGTGTGGCCACTCCTTGCCCAACGATACCGGGGCAAAGGTTAGAGTGGAGACGGGCACTGTTGACTTTTTCCATTATTTTATTATTTTATTTGGGTAATTATTTAATAATTTCTATAATCTGAATATTGTCTGTACGGAGCAGTGTATTAGTATTATTCTCCTCTTTCCTTTCTGGATAATGCTTAGGTCCGTGAGTAGCCCTAGTAGTTCGCCGGCTGAAGTGGCTTGCATGAGATGGAGAAGCTGTCAGTTCTAGTCTTTTAGGGTTAGCTACCTCCCGTCTTTAATATGAACTATGTACGGAGTACAGGAGAGAGCAACTTCGATTTAAGCAATTATAATACTCAGATATTGTTCTCCTTAATCACTCCTTTTTTCCTCTTATTTTTCTCAAATTCTCCCATCAATTTATGGGGGCAAATGACAACAAATGGGGGGGAAGCAAGGCGAAAAAAAAAGATTGGCGGATCGACGTCGGTGCCCGCAGCCATTGCCAATAGTCGGCCTCGGCAATGAAAATGTGCATTCCGTGTGAGAAAAGTACATTTGTGACTCGACTTGATTGATTGATTTTTTTTTAAAAATTCTTTTTATTTTCCATAATAATTAATTTATTTACACACTTACGGATGTACAGTATATTACAATAATTCTCTCGGAGTATAGAATGATTCGATTGAATAATGCTTAATTCTTAGACTGTAACCCTCCATCGGGGAGGACGAGCCTCGCCCTCAACAAGACTCGTATTTCCGATCGGATGTCCTCCTCTCGACGACTTTTTGAGTTTTCCACCTTATTCCTTATTTTCTGCTGGCTCCACAACCGGGCAAATCACCTGAGCTCCTGAAAAGGAGTCAACTTTGTACTAGTTGGGAGACTAAGTACGGAGTACATAAGTCCATACACATACACATAGTACGAATACTATGTTACCAGAACTGGAGTATGTACGGAGAAAGCGGCTATATATCACCATCTCCAAGACATGGAGAACTGCCCGGCCGAGAAGTCAACGGTCATCAATTCGATCACCGAGAGTCTGGTTGGGTCCCTGCATTTTTGTTCTGGCTGCTGCCTCCCTAGTATAACCCCTCTCTCTACGGAGTATTGCCCACTCACATCTTTTTCTCTTCCTTTTTCTTCTTCCCCTTTTCACTCATCCTTTCATTGATTGATTGATTGATTGATCCATTCTTTCTTTTTCTTCTCCCCCGCCACAGGGACCATGGGGACCTGTACAAGGACAGGGACACAGGGGCAGGGTTTTGGGACGAACACCTGGACTAGGGGGGTACAGGTGTACACCGTGCAAGACCCTCAGTCGGTGATGTCCAAGTCTTGTTGCCAACGAACCGCTCACCCATGGTCGTTATTCTCCGCAGTGGAGATCAAAGAATGGCCCCACTCGCCCCTCTCCAGGACACACTCAATACTCAATGACCGAGTCGATCCTCCCGTTTTATGCTCCGTAGCACGAGTGGGGGTTACTGTTACAGTTGAGCCCAACCTCCGATCAGAATCGGGAATCGTAGACTGTGGGTGCCTGGAGTAAGTCTGTAAAAGGAAGAGGTAATGAATCAAAAAAGAAGCGAGAGAATGAGAGGGAAGGGGGAGAGAAGAAGAGCAAAAAAACAAAAGTGTCTCACAGCAGGTGTGGCCTGCCATGGTCCATGAATCGGAAGGCTGCAGACAGGGGGAGGGGGAGGGGGCATAAGGGGGTTGCGAAGAGGGGCAAAGGCAAAGGGAAAGGGAAACAAAAAAGGCGTGATGTTTCTTCCAATGCTTGCTTGAGAGGAGTTAGTTCCTAGTTGGATCGACATCCCATGGAAATAGTTCGCGACCCCAAAGTGATACCAATGACGACGAACCAAGTGGACAAGAATCAGGGTTCCTGTCGTGTATTGCACTCATATTGCTTGTCACACTTTCCCCTTAACTTGAACAACCTGAATGTTCCCTTTTTCTCCCTTTAAAGTTTGATTTTTATTATCTTTTAGGACTTTAATCCTTCATGACTCGGACAGGACCAGACCAATACTCTCTCGATCCGGGGGTGGGTAGTAGGATAGGAGAGAGCAAGTCTTTCTGCATCCATCCCCTCTGGCACGATTGCACTTCTTTGATTGTTGTTATTACGATTGTTATTGTTGTTGTTCTTCTTCTTCCTGCAACCTTTAGCACTAAGCATCAAGATGTGGCTGCAGACGCTGGAAGATCAGCTTTGCGCGTGCACATTTCTCATCCCTGGCGTTCAGCTGCAGGGAAAATCCAGCCCAACGTCATCGGGTGATTGACAGGGCCTCATGGGACCTGGGCCCGGGAGCTGCCGAAGGGGAAGATGAAAGGCGGCTCGCCTTGTTCTGACCCAAAGGGGGTTGGCGCATAGCATTGCAGTGCAGTGTGGAACATGCGGCACGCGGGCCAGCAAGGGGTCTGTCACCCCGTTCATGCACGATCGGCCACTGAGAGAAGAAGAAGATGCCAGTGGTACTCTGTAGAGAGGGAGGGGAAAGGAGAGGGAGCAGAGAGGACCGAAGGGAAAGCGAGAATACTCCTCCAATTTTCGTACTTTGTAGCTATATTCCCGGCCGGACTGAGTCGAGCCAATGGTGAACATAACTATCAATCAATTCATCAACCCAAGATGGATATTAGATGATGATAGTGCCGTTATAGTGCGGATAGCGCCTCTAGTAGCCTCGATAGCGGGAATGGGGAAATCTCCCTAGTGGCCCGCACGATTTGTCAAAGCTGCGCAGATCCTCAAATTCGCCGATGAGAGTTCGTTTCTGACCGGATTCCCGCGGAGATTATTCGGGTCTATTCTCCTCGTGGGTTTAGTTTATCGTTTTCCCTTTTTTTTTTTTCTTTTTTTTATCGGTTTTCTTTTTTGGCTTCCGTCGAACCCGAGGTTTTTTGGTCCCCCTCCGAGTCGTTCGCATGTGCGTGATGGCCCCCATCTCAACCGTGATCCGCCAGGGGTTCTGTGCTGACTCCAGGTCTCCAGGGCTGACTTAGTTGGATTGTAAACCAATTGTGCAGTGGTTGTATGTTCGTACCACTAGCATCGTGGTAGCGTATTCGGTAAATGCCACGAGACGCCGTTTCGGCTCGCAGATATCCCGCAGGTTTTCCGAACATACTAGTAAGGTAGTAGTTAGTACGTATGTATCGTGAATCGTGGTACAAACCTTGAACACAAGAATGAAATGAACTTGAATCATCAAACAAATCAGACCCTGAATCAAGGTGCCCCGGACATCTGGGCAGGTGAAAAGAAAGTGGAGCATTGCCAGTGTGAATTTCAAGTTGAAGAGACAGAATAACATTTGGTATCTCCAATGCAAGCATATAGACATCTACTAGTATGATATTAACTACATAAAATCCTTCCAATTCACATTCGCTCATCTCTTCTTGGAAGGACGAGCATTTTTCTCCCGGCGTTTCTGCTTCAGATTGCGTGCCTTGCGAATATCGTCTGTTGAACGAATTTCGGTCTTTCCACGCGACGCCGCGCCACCAGCTTGACCTTGCATACGATCGCGAGCAGCGTCGTTCTTCTTCTTCATCCTGTCGTAATCCCTCCGCAGCGGATCGGCCCTCTTCGGAGCCTGCTGCTTGTGGTGTCGGAATCGCCCATGGGGTCCGGCGGAAGGTCCCGTTGAGAGACCAGGTGTCTCGGCCTCGCCGACACGAGGGAGGTTGCTCATACGCTTGCCCTTCTTCCATGACTGGAAACGTCCACTTCGGAAACTGGCAGCAATCTTGGCACCACTCTCACCACGAACGAGACGTTCACCCTTCGAACCATCCTCGTCGTTCTGTCGTGCGACATACTTCTTGTGACGCTTGTCCCAGCGCATGGCGGAACGGGATCCACCCGTAGCCTTGTGTCCTTCATCACCATTCAGATCCATAGCAACATCGCGCGACTCTTGGGCAAAGTTGGAGTTTGTACCAGAGTGAACACCATATGCTCGATCTTCAGCAGAGTTGTGGTTGGCAGGTGTGTATCCCATGAAATAGTCGGGGTTTTGGAACGAAGCTGCGGCAGAAACACCATTGGCTTTGTCTTGCTTGTTCTTGGGCTGTGTGTAGGCGGAGAATGTGACTTCCAGATCCGATTCAGATGCCATGGACATGTTGTCTCCGGCTTCGTCGGGAATATCATCATCTTCATTTCCACCTTCCTCTCCTTCCTCGCCATCCTCATCACCGCCGCCTTTGCCGATACCGAGCTCGGTAAGCTCAGCTTGCTTTTTGGCCTCTGCACGTTCCTTCTTCCTTCCAACCGTATTTCGAAGTCGCTTAATCGTATCCATGGTTTCCTCGCCCTCGCCCTTTGTGGCACCTTTGCCAGCACGTCGGTTGTGAACTTCGAAAATGGTTTCTTGGGGTCGGTAGCCACCGATACGAGCAAGCATCTTCTCCCGCTCGTTCTCCATGTTGCTAGCATCATCGTTGAACAAGATATGGATGGCAGACCACTCGTCGGTGGTAGTGACCTGCTTCGCTCTCTTCGCACTCTCCAATGAAGCAGCATTGCGAGTACGGAGATAGAGCTTCTCACCTCTCACGGAAACTTGACGTTGCGAGGCGATATCTGAGTTCTCATCAAGTAGCTTATTAACCCACTCGCAAGTCCGAGAGAGAGGATCTCTGGGAATAGATCCTACAACCACATCCTCAGCGTAGTTGACGTTTTCTCCGTATTGACGACCCAGTACCAGTCGTCGACCCAGGAAGAGCTGAAGGTCCAGCATGTATGGGGCATCCGAATCTCGGACAAGACTGTAACTCCAACCCTTTTGACCGGCACGAGCGGTACGACCAACACGATGGACGAAAATCTTGGGCTGGGATGGGAAGTCGTAGTTGATGACGTTGGCGAGAACGGGGATATCGATACCTCTGGCGGCGACATCTGTGACGACCAAGATGTTTGACACACCAGTTCGGAAGTTCTGCACGTGAATTTTACGAGCAGTTTGGTCCAGGGAACCGTAGGCGTAAGAGGTTGCGAAACCAGCCTCGATCAAAAGAGAGTAGAGGTAGTCAACGTGATGCTTAGTAGCGGCGAAAACGATTGTTGAGTGCTTCGTGGGTGATTCTTTGAAGTTACCGGACTTTTCGATATCTCTCTTGCGCTTCTTGTTCTTGCTGTAGGATTCGTCTTTGAGTCGTTGGGAGACCTCTGTAGGTCCAGTGGGCATCTTAATCACGTTGTGTAGGATGTGCAACAAAGCACCCTCTTTGTCGGATGATTTGACGGAGAAGAAAATATTTTGAAGATCGGGAGAGATTTTGCTCTCGGCGTCAAGTCGTACTAGGGTAGGATCTTGAAGACCGGCTCTAGCGAACTCAACCAAAGATTTGGGCAGGGTGGCAGAGAAAAGTAGAGTCTGGCGAGTAGAAGGTAGGCCGTGGAGAATTTCGGCTAATTGGGCAGCGAAACCCATTTCGAAAAGACGATCAGCCTCGTCAAAGACAACGTACTTGATGCTAGATAAGTCCAGATCCATCTCCACCTTCAAATGGAGGAAACGACCGGGAGTCGCGATAACGATATCAGGGTTTCCAGCCATCATTCCGAATTGATCTTCCAGACTGTCACCACCAACAAGTAGCACAGCTCTCAAATCAGTACCACGTCCCATCTCTTTCACGACCTTCAAGGTCTGCAGCGCCAGTTCACGTGAGGGAGACATGATTAGACCGCGAGCACCAAATTTAGTGCTGTGGCTCTTCAATTTCTCAATCATTGGAATGACGAAAGCTGCAGTTTTTCCGGAACCAGTTCGAGCCATGCCGACAACATCCTTATCGTCCATAATCACGGGAATCGTCTTTCGTTGAATAGGTGTCGGGACTGAAAATCCTTTCCTGGCGATAGCCTTGAGTAGACCTCCACTAAGACCCATAGCTTGGAAACCACCACCCTTCTTCACAGTGCGGCCCTTCAAGTTGGATCCCTTGCGGTTGGCAGATGCCTGTCGGTTTGCGATAAAGGCTGCATCACCATCATCATCATCCATCCCGAGGAAATCAAGATCCTGAGATGGCTTGGCCTTGGCTTGAGGCTGGGAGGTCTCGACGTCGGAATCATTGTCGTTGTTGAATAGGGCACCTGTAATGTCGAATTCGGTCTCCGACATGGCCGGTGAAGACGCGCGGTGAGGCATATTTGCGGTTTGAAGCGAAAAGCCTCAGTTCAATTGTTGATTGATAGCGCCGATGAAGGCGGAACGGTGTTGATTGCGAGTCGACAGCTCAGTTCATGGGCAGTAGGATAAAAAGAGAGCGAAAAGATAGTATCGCAGGAATAGATACTGACTGAACTGAATATTGCAGTCACGACTCTATTCGTAGAAGGGTTCAAGCTTGAAATCCCTCTTCTGCGTCGATTCACCTGCTATCTGATTCTGCGGAAGAAAAAAAAAAATCTAGCAAAATCGCCGGCGGTGAGCGATATCAGTTGGTGCCTGAGGATGAGATATCACGTGAGCTTTTTGAACTGTGGTGAGTGCAAACAGTGCAAACACATGCTCCCCGCGACGCGTCGGACACGCTCTCAGCCTAATTGAGTAAAATGATTTCTCTCTCTGTCTCCAATACTCATTAACACATATTTTCTCTCATTATGGGTATGGAACTGACCCCCCATCATATGAGCCCTTTCTGTAATACTTCTGGTTATCCATGCTAACTCTAAGATTTCAGACGGTGGCTACAATTCTTACGGCGGCGGTGGTGGTGGTGGCTTTATGGCCGGAGAGATGAACTCACCATCCGGTGGAAGGGTATGGCCCAGGACGCGCAAATTATGTGTGTATTGTGTGAAGCTAACACTTAAGCTGCCATAGAGTGAAAACCGTGACAACAAAACCCTGCGTCCAGTAACCGTCAAGCAAATCGCCGATGCCACTGCAGCTTTCCCTGAGGCACCCTTCCAGATTGACGGCGCGGATGTGAACCACGTTCTCTTTGTCGGACAGGTCCGCAATATCAGCTCCCAGAGCACAAATATCACATACAAAATCGATGACGGTACCGGTGAAATCGAGGTCAAGAAATGGGTTGACTCCGCTACGCGGGATAGCATGGAGACGGACGAGAAGGGACCTGGTGATGGAAAGTCCGAGGTTGTCCTGAATGGATATGCTCGTGTCTATGGCGGTATCAAGACTTTTGGCAACAAGCGTTTTGTTACTGCTCATAGCGTGCGGCCTCTTTCCGACCTCAACGAACTGCATTGTCACATTCTCGAGGCCACTGCTGTGCATTTGTTCTTCACCCGTGGTCCCCCTGGCGGTGCTGGTCCCGGTGGTAATGCTGGCGGTGACGCTGTTATGGGTGGAGCGGATGACTATAGCGCTGGGCCAAACAAGGCTCTCATGTCTGTCTCGCCCTTGGCAAGGAAGATCTACAATCTTCTGAAAACGGAGACCCAGGATGATGCGGGTATGGAGATGCAGCACATTGCGTCTAGGCTCTCATTGCCCACAATGGATGTGGCACGCGCTGGTGAGGAGCTTCTCAATGCGGGTATCATCTTCACGACCATGAATGAGCACACATGGGCTATTCTAGATTTCAACTAGGTGTTTTTCTTAATTTAAGGGTATAAAAGCTCGAATGATATCATGATTCATTGCATATTTTTGATCTAGTCTTGTATTTCTAGTAATGATGTAAGGTGCAGTGCCAGTTGAATACTAGTGTTCCGCGAATTTCTTCTAGCAGGAGATGGCCTGTTGGTTTGGCGCGGTGCATTTTTCAGCTTCTTTCCTTTCCACAAGCCATCAAACCAAAAGACACACAATTAGAGGGTCTCGTTGCGTTCCATTGCCTCTTCAACGGACCGTTCCCAACTGATGTGCGCGATAAACACGCACTCGATAGCTGAAACTAGCAGAAGAGCGAGAGCAACACCAGTCCAGAGACCCATCACACCCCAGCCCAAACTGAATGTTGTACCCATGCTTATAGGCATGGCAATAACATAGTAACAGAATAGCTGAATGTACCCACCGATCTCTTGTCGACCGAGTCCACGCAAAATTCCATTGGTTACTGCTGCAATCGCATCGAAGAGCTGAAATGCTGCGCAGAGTGGCAGGACCCTGGAAACGATCTCAATTACATCGGCGTCGTTGCTGAAAAGCATCGGGATATATGACCGTAGCACTGATAACAGGACCATATTAAAGAGGCCGACAATGATGGCACCGCAGAAGGTTACCTTAGCTGATGTTTTCGCGGCTCCAACCAATGTAGCTCCAATCAAATTCGCAACGCGAGTAGATCCAGCAATTGAGAGGGGGAACGGAATCTGCCAGGTGATACTTGAAATGGTCGATAGAATAGATTGCGCAGCCAACTCAGATGTTCCAAGATAACTGGAAGCTAGAGTGAGCACTTCAAATGCCAGACATTCCGCCTCCACCATAATCAGCCCTGGTAAGGCCAAACGGATCATAGGGCCCCAGTTGTCAAAGGCCCGTCTAGTAAAGCCGCACCAGCATTCAGAACCAACGGCGAAATAGATGTAGGCGAACAGGCAGATGGGTAGAAGAGTCTCGGTAATTGCCACCGCAATCGGCGCCCCGATGAAACCCCAGCCTAGTTTCTGTAGTTGGAATATAGATTAGTAACGAGTCAAAGAAAGTGAGGTTGATATCCTGTTAACTTACCCAAACGAAGTACCAGTTCATGAAAGCATTCAACGGGGCACAAACAAGCAACACCCACAACGAAGCGGAGAAGACTCCTTGTGCCTGCAGATATCGCTTGCCACTCTCGAAGGCCGCATATCCCGGGGTTCCCAGAAGGGCAATTTTCAAGTACAACCCGGCCATTTCTGCGACTCTCTTCTCAGGCACGATCTTAGCTAGGATAGGCTCAGAGAAATACCAAAGCACTGAAATGGGGATAGCCACCAGCCACAGGAAATAGATCATGCGAAGCATCTGAAGGCCGACCAGCTTCTTCTTGCCAGAGCCATAAGCCTGTGCACAAAGAGTATCAAGACTCGTTGCGAGACCCGAGAACACGGCGTTACCGGTGATACTAACTGTCATGCTAGCTAAACTGACCGCACCAAGTTCTTCCTTTCCTAGATGACCAATTGTGAATATACTGGCCACCGTCAAAGAATACTGTAGCAAGAATGTCACCATCAACGGCAACGAGTACCGTCCGATCACTTGAACTTCTCGTCTCCAGGTAGTGTTAATCAATCCGGCCGTCACGGCTTCTTCCCATTTCCGATCAATCTCCTCTGCATTCATTTCACAGTTGTCGCCACCAGGTGGTCCTAGCAAAGCTGTAGTTTCTGACGTTTCCGTAGTCCTGGCAGGCTCCGGCAGAGTATCATTCTGCTTGAAAGAGGGCCCCTGGCCTGGAGATGTCGAGAATAGGCTACTCAGTTTATGCTGGAGACCGCGAGGTTTTCCGTGGGCATGAGCATGTTCCGGAGCAATCAAGCGATTATCACTGAGTAAGTGTCTTTCATCTTCGATGGCCTGTTCTCGCTCGCCTTGCGATAAAGGTTGGTAATCGCCGTGTGAAGGAATAACGGTGCCGTGGTTTCCGGAAGTGAAGAAACTTGGTCGTCTGTAAGAGCCAGCTAGTGAATGTGGGTTCGTGGCTACATGACTGCTTGAAGCGCGGACTGTTGAAGACTCGGAGGTATTATCAGTGCTGGAAATGGCGGAGTCATCTTCATCGTACTGGGCCAGATCGCGGGCAATGAGAGCTTCGGCGAGCGGCGAGCTTGATTGAAAAGACCGACTGAACGGACTTTGATGCTCCGCGGATTCCGCCAAGAGCGTATTGCGCGGTGCCATGAGATCGAGGGGGTGAGCTACCGGGATAGTCTCATTGTCCACCTGTAGCGGGGAAGGGGAGGTTGGAAAAGGGTAGGTGGAAGCTGGGACAAAGGATTTAAACGGGCTAAAAGCCTCGAAGTGGGGATCGTGGAGTCCCTAACTATGGACTATCGTAACGAGATGACCGGCAGCTCCGACGAAATCTGTGGACCAATAGGGGAGAGTAGAAGATGAAACACGATACGAAAATCGGGGGTTGCTTTAATTCAATCACGATTGCCTCGTATGCTGGTTATTAGCCCCCCTCTCAAGTTGAAGCTAGCCATGAGTCAAGGCGTGACTATGACTGTACACTGGATGTCACTCGTCGATCCGCCCTTCGCAAAGCTCGGATCCACCAGACCCACGACCGTGCGGGTGCGCGTATCAGGACCTTGCGATTTGACTTGATAGTGGTCGTTTTGAGATATCTTTCCGGAAGAAGGTAAACTACTAAGTCAGGGGTGAGCTATGGGGAGGGCAAAGCTCCATTGGAATTGAGTCAAGTAGACATGAAGTATACAAGAGGATTCACCCTGCAGAATTGCCCGCATGCGATGACATCAAGGACAGTCACATGACACTATCACGAGGTCCGAACGCTTCGTCTCTTTTTTGCACTTGACCGACTTCTCGCCTTCGAGAGTTTGAAAACCTTCAGCCAGCAAAGACCGACGACCTTGGAACAAACGGTTACGGTGCTACCTTGGGACAATATTGAGAGCTTGCACACACTTAACGCGTCTCATCACGTCCGGATGCGCACATCCATAGGCATATCTCTGTCTATGGGTTCACGTCGATCCGGGTACTCACACTGATAGAAGCATCACTACTTGGTACTACCTCCCATAATCATGTCTCAACCCACGCCAGACTTCACCCCTGGCCGTTACAATCCCCTCGTCAACCCCGTACACTCCAAGCCAGCCTTGGTAGAAGAGTAAGTCAAGAAAAAGACCCCTTGCCGTCCCAGATGGGCCGTGCACGGGAACCTTGCAACACTGTGAATGCATCCCATATGCAAGTCCACCAATCTAACTCAACTGTAGGCACATCGAGGATCAACACCATATCCTCTTCTCACGACCTCTCTTGGGGGCTCTACTTTTCGAGAATACTACATCAGATGCGCGTGATCACTGCGCCAATGAACGTACCTTTCTGTCATGGCTTCGTCTCTCCATGTACCTGGCGATAGTCTCGCTAGCCATCATCATCTCTTTTCACTTTCGCGAGCAGCCCTCGGGCCTGGAAAGGCGGATGGCACTCCCTCTTGGCATCATCTTCTGGCTTCTGAGTCTCACTTGCCTCATCAACGGGTTCGCCAATTATTCTCGCACCGTCATGAAATATAGTCGCAAGGCGGCCTTGGTCCAGAGTGGTTGGAAAACTCAGGTCGTATTTACCGTCGTGGGAACAGTCATCTTAGGGAGTTGTATTCTCTTTTTGTCAACCGACAAGTCAGGCTAGCGAGCTCTTGGGTGACATGGAGTGTTCTGGAACACCTCATCTCCGAATGGCGTTTTTAAGGATCTGGGAACCGTTGCATAGCACCCGTATTTACATAATTTTGCATCTTACCTATTATCATATCTCCGAAGGGCTTACTTTCGTTTGAATACTATTTGCATTTTTGATATGATTCTTGAACCTTGAACAGGGAAGATATTGTTCAAGTTTGCGTTGCCTTTGATTTAAATACCGAAAAAAAAAATATTGATCAACGTGACCATGTGCAAGACGAAAATGGTCGTTTAGTTCCGAAAAGATTGACAGAGAAGCTCAGAATATATGCCACAGCAAGGTGAATGAGGTATCGAGAATATGCAGCCGAAGAAAATAGGTATTAAGAAAAGAGGGATGGTATGGTCAAGCTCAGTCCGGGTGTTATCTCACATCCGGCGGATCTGGGTTTCACCCTTGTACTTCTCCAGAGCAGGGGTTCCCAAATGGCTCCACCATTCGAACAACATCGAGTTGCAGATCAGCTTGAACCAAGGCGTGAATTTCAAACCAGGCTTCTCAAACATGACCTTCAGCTCATCAGCTGACACGTAGCAGGTATCCCGGACCTCATTGGCGCTTGGATCCAGGTCCACATCGGCCTGAATGAAAAGAATATAGTCCACTGGCAATAATGTTAGCAGCTTCTAAGAGATAAAAATGCCCCACCAACGTGGTCGATCAGAATATTTGCATACCTTCGTGCTCTCCCCATTTACCATCACTGGGGGCCTTATAGTGAATGCGAGTGAAGAACTCGAACTTGTCCAGCGGCACTTGCTCGGCCTTAATTCCCAGCTCATGGTTCAGCTTTCGCTGCGCAGCGCGCTTCACGCCCTCGACTGCCGCATCGAGCTCAGCACCAGTCTCACCTGGAATTCCCAGAGGATGCGAGCAGCAGGTATTGGTCCACATGTCAGGGAAGGTGATCTTCTCGGAGGCGCGCTGTTGGAGCAGAAGGCGGTTGTTGGAATCGAACAAAAAGACAGAGAATGCGCGGTGCAGGAGACCTCGATCAATGTTGCTCATTAAGTGGCCTATATTAATGCGCGATGGTTAACAATTGTTCTAAATGAATTGAAAGGAGGGGATGTGGAGGAAGGGGGGTTGGCCACCCCTGCCCCTCTACCCCTCCTTGAAGAAATCCGGGGTTCAGATGTATGGGTTGAGTGAGACGAAAACGTACAGGTCTTCTTGCTAGCGCTACCGATAGGTTTGTCATCGTCATCCAAAACAATGCAAACTTCTTCCATCAACCGAACCTGTTCCTCGTCGTAACCATCGAGCTCGGTTCCCTCGCGCGCGGAGCCACCATTGGCGGTGGGGAGAACGTCGCGGGCGAGGGAGGTATCGACATCGGGGAAAAGAGTGGCAACGTTGTCGGCCGTAATGACCGGGGGAGCAGTCACCGTCATGGTAGCAGACATTTTTGGCAATGGCTTTGGCAGAGAATCGTGACAGAGAAAATGTTTGAGGAAGACGAAAAGAAATGTTTAAATTGCGGGCGATCCCGATGCCAATGGTTGGGGCGCCACTATCACTACAGGCGGTAAGGATCGGCAGTTAGACTTATAATTACCCGATTAGGCATTTTATTGACTTGCGATTTGCGATTTGCGAATATCAGGGTCTCTATACATGTACTGGCGTACTTTGTACTATATGTACACGTATGTGCTGCGCTCTGCTGTGTCTTTCCTGCTTTTTTCCATTTTGCTTTTCTTTTAGCCCATTTATTGGATTTTTAGACCCCAACATTGGATTGTCCTACTCCAAGGTACCCTACTAGGTAGGCAACTGATCTGCAAGACACATGAGTATGTGCGACGCCCAAGCCCTTTAGATGAATAATACTTATTATTAAGTTTACTGCTTGTCTGAGCCAAACTGTGATGCAGGTGTTTATGTTAGAGGAATACTAATTACACAACCCCAAGCTGGCATTCTTCATAGAGCTAATATCAGAAGGCTCTTCTGTCCCAGGTGTCCAAGCTCCAATCTTCTCCTCGTGCTATCTCGTTGGTGTGTTCGGATTGATTCCAAGGTTAGTAGTACTTTTCAGTTACTTTTAAAGTTCAAGTTGTCGGCAGGGGGGATAAACCTAGTACGCTATAGTGACTCATCTATTTTATTCAACAGTCTCGATTCCAAGGTTGTGCATCGGCAAGCTCGCTAGTAGTAACTCACAGACGGTCCATTTACTACTAACTAAATAAAACTTTCAAGCTATTACTAGTAGGGAAATACATCAAATCTTCATGACTGGATTCCATTGTATCATTAAGCGTCAAATTCCATCAAGCCCCCTTTCCATCACCGTAAGAGTCGAAAAGCGACAGTATCCTCAGAGAATAGCTAGTAGTAATTTGACCAGACTACATAGGTGAAGCGAAAATGCGTCGGTACCGTAAAGAGAGCGACCACTTGAAATCACAGCATGAAAAATCATCCATCTCGAGATCACGGTGCCGATGCAAACACTCATTTTCTCCATTTTTCGGTGTGAACGCCATAGTTTCATTCTTTTTGATCCCCCGATGACCGATCGTATCGCGATCGTTAGATTTCTCAATCCCCTTCCCAGTGTTTTGGTGAGAGGTTTCTTGGTTTATATCCCTACCAGCAGATTCTAATTCGTAGAATCCTTCATAATCGGGATCGGCAAAGTTGGTTTCCAACTCACTATAGATACTGCCGTAATAGCCGTCATCCCATTCTCGATCACGATAATGCCAACAGTTGCCCTCGGTTTTCTCACGTACACCTTCAGAACCAGGGTGTTCCGGATATACAAAATAATCCTCTGTACTGTCCACATGTCCTTTGAATCTGGAAAGGCGTCTCAAATACCACTGGATCTCCAGTAACTCCATAGACGGTAGTGGTCTCTCCACGGGATCCGACGTCTGCATTCTGAAGACATAACGGGAGTATACACGCCTTCTGGTTGGCACGTAATGAAGATATATCCCAGCCCCTGGTGTCCTATTAGTGCAACCTTGCTTTTGGTCGGGATAAGGGTGGTCGTCTGCGCAGTCAATGAATTTTTCGCTGTCATGAACTTCCCCTCTCTCAGGAAGTGGCAGCCAATGAAATGCAATATCCATATACGTTTTGTCATTGCTCAGAAACACTGGACGAGAAGCACAGAGATCGTCGTTCCAATATTGTTGTACTTTACTGTCCAAATTTATCATCTTGGACAACCTGTCTGTTTCGAATATTCTTTCAGCCTTCTCGTCCGAGCCATCCTGCTTACTACTAGCTTTATCGCTCAGCATTATGTCTTTCCACTGGGATGCCCGTTCACGACCCAGCCATCTTTCCAGCAGTTCTCAGTCCGATATGAAGCTTGACTCCTTCATTCCATTCAAGTATTCAGGAAGAATATGTGCCACTCTGACCGACTTTCGAAAAGTTTGAGTCAACTGACAACGGCTACCATCGCGATCCAGTGCCTAGTACCACGCTCTAGTATGTTAATTAATGCCATCATGCAAGGATAGTAGTACCAAGGTAATACAAGTAGTATGAGTTACACATACATTTTGTTGGTTTGAAGTTACAGGCTGAGCAACATGAGGATCTCGATCAAGAAGAATAGGGCTCACTTCAATGACCGTTATGATCAGAAACTTTTCACATCTCAAACATAGTAAGGTTGATATCATGACAGTATGAGGAGGCTTACTGAATCCAAAAACCGATGAATATGGGTTTCCAATCCAATCAAAACCAAACCACGGGTTAACGGTTTTATCCCTTTTGATTACTTTTTTGATTCCATCAACATCTCGTCTGAGCTGGTGAACATCTCGAAAAAATAAAACCCAATAGGAGCAGCGCATAACGAATCTCTTGCCGAGCAAGTTCAGGATTTCGATTAGAAGTGCTTGGCGTTCTGGATCCTCCACTTCGGAGAAGATATGTTTGTTGTCTACGGTGTAGTACGGCGTAGAATCGATCCATCCGAGTCTTTCAGAGGGACTGACAAAAAGCGCACCGGCACCCATTTTGAGGAGGTTATCAAGGAAGAAGAAAATCAAATCTTAGTATTGAGATGTGAAGGTTGAGAGAGCTCGAAAGTTTGAGAAAACCCTGAAGAATATTTGGAAAACCACTGCATCAAGTTCAGAGATTAAATGAAGTCGGGATGATCTAACCAAGACGAAGCCTGCAACCCAGAATGGCAATTAGTACTACTAGTCCACTTCCAACTTGAAGTTGAACCTTGGAACCAGGTAAAATCGGAGCCGGCACCATAGCTTATGATGCACCACGGTAACCTCTACTACAATTAGTATCTAGATAATACTGGCATGTACCTACAGATTCATGGATGCCCCTCTTGGGACTCGGAGTACTAGTATTGCGTGAAATCCTACTACATTGCCAGAGGCTGACTCATAGCAAATAATACTAGGGCATAGGACATCTGTAGAGGGTCCGCTTAAGAAAGATGGTGGTCCCATAATTGTTCGGTTGCGTAGTAGAATTCTACTACTATTAGATCAAATACTATACTAGTACTATCAAGTTCATAGGCATGATAGAGAGTCTATACAATGATGATAGTATGCTCAAACCTTCAAGGAAGAGCCAATTTCGCAGAAATTATCCCTGACAATAGTACAATGAATAATCGTATTTAGGAATTTCAGATTTGCCACTTCTGCCCGGACGGTATTTAGGTACCTAACACCGCTACACTAGTACCTAGGCAGTACTAGCAATTCAATCCATGATTGTAGCTCATCCACCCGATTTGATGTCAGTGGTTGGGAGAGACCCGGGGTAGGTTGGGGCCAGGGTGACGTGGATATGCCGATCGATAGTGGCTATCTGAGGGGGCCAAAACAAGCGTAAATGTGTTTTCAACAGCTACTGGCACCTGTTGACTTCTCGAGTAGACCGGTTAATGGTCAGACATTCCGGAGACTCGGACCTTAAGAGTCGCTCAGATGCTGGCTCTTAACTCTTGACTTCAGAGCTTGGAGCGAGTGATTTGGAGCGACATTACGTCGATAGATTGACCGAGAGCTGAATGATGGGGCTAAAACAAGCGAAGCGGCATTTTGCTGGCATGCCGAGCCTTTTCAGAGCCTTTTCAGACTCATTGATTCGCACACCGTTCCAAAAATGATCTCGGGGTTGCCGAAGTGGATTGCAGTTTAATATTCTGTGACGAGGCGTTATTCTCTTTCATGAATAATCATGAAGATCATTTCTGGTAACAGTATCTGGTATGTCAGGGGCTCCGGGGGCCTTTGAGAGTGTACTGGCATGATAGTACGGAGTAGTCATAGTAGTAGTATTTGCATACTATTATTGAAGCCTTCCAGTTGAACAGATTCGGTCAATGCTGATCCAATATTCAAGCTGAAAGTTCATTCCTGTGCTTTTCAATAGTCCATCGGCAGGATAATTGGAAATAAAATCGAGGACTGTCTACTATCAGACCTTATCATGCTGTATAGTGAGGTAGTAGAGGCAGGAGATCTTGATCTATGAGAGGCCTAGCTCACTGGATATGCGGGGAGGCCTGCAGCACTTTCTCCACACTTTGCACCTGACATCTCGATTTCCTAATCGGGTATCTAAACCTCATACACAGCCTACCCAGAGAGATTATCATGAACAAATATGATGTTTGAAAAAAATAGAAATCTGAGTGAGAGATTGTACTAGTAATTGCGAGGGAAAAAAACTGTTTCTCCTGAGGTCCTCCACCGAATCTCAGGTATAAAGCTGGCCTAATATCCTCACATTTTCAAGTTTATCCCATATCATCATCCACGTGTACATCCAACAGAAACACCAATTGCCTGATCTCAAAGAGACCTTCCAAGGTTATATCATCTTCAAGTTTCAAAATGAAGTTCCTTTTCACGATTCTACCTGTTTTCGCTGCGACTGGCGCAAACGCCCTTTTTGACTGCCAATCTGACCAGCACGCCTTCAATCCCACAACTGGGAAGTTTGTCGTTCACTATACCTCAATCCGTGATACGGAGTATGATGGTGAGCCATGGGTAAGATAAATATCTTCTCAATTAGGAATATAAGATTATAATTCTCACAATTATCAAGATCCGAATCTGCAAGCCGAGCGGTAACGGCTGGGAGGAAGTGGATCCCCTCACTATGGACTGCGTTTATGACAGCTATACATTCAAAACCGACCGGACCGGGCTACGCAATCCTCTAATCGTTTTCAATGGAAATGGATGCGACTCCGACTCATCTAATCTAGACGATGCATCGATCAGATATGGTGACCAGAACGTGTCCTTGGATGGATCGGACGACAACTGTGGATCGAGAGATCATGGTATTTCTTGCCAGTTTGACCTTTGAGCTGGCAGCCAACTTGAGCTTGAAGTTGGCATATTCTGTCTACTCAAGATGGTGCCTTTGCTGCAGCTACTAGTGAAAGTACTAGTACATTGATATTCAGGTATCATCTTAGCCCCGGTCACATCTTGATGGCGGTGGTATGACAAACTTCCGAGTTGAGGCGGAACTGTGTATTACAACATGAGTGGGATAGTACTATCTAGCTAGCATAATTGTTCTTTAGTATAGTATTCAACATGCTATATTTGTACTGAAGACTTGGAAACTTATCTCTCCATCAGATGACCGAGAGTCAATGTCCAAAGTTATAGTAGTAGCACTTCTTCAAGCTTGCGTTCTACCAATTCAAGGTAACTGCTTATGTTCTCCCACCCAAGGTAAAGAAACTATCAGGTCCCAAAGTAGCTACCCATGTAGGCTACCTAGTAGGAAGTAGGAAGTATGTCCATCTTGTAGTAAGAATAAAGAGGGAAATTCAAGGTGGATGGAGTGTTGTCCGAATAAGGCAACTCGCATAGAGAATGGTGCCTACCAGTTTAGGCAGTGGTCACGGGTCCCATTAACTTCCATTAACTCCCAGCCATCTGCCTTTTTCTCTTCTCCTTTCCCAACTTCCACAAACACGCGCTTCGGAACAAACGCGAACACGCAACATGTCGTCTAACAAGGCAAGTACTATTGATTTGTTTCCCGAATTTGATGACGATGATCGTAAAAGCATCATCGATGCGCTAATCGAGCAGAACCCGGAGCTCCGACGGGTAACTCGCACCAGTTACTTTTTCTTCTGGTTTGCGGACATCTCGTGTCTCGAGAAGCTGAAGGCAATGCCAAAAGAAGACCGGAAGAAAGCTCTCGAAAGAACTGAATTTCTTGAGCGGTTCGACCTTCCCGGTATCTGTAAGTAACTACTTCAGCATGCACTCACTGTAAGGCTGGAAGCTAATTGAGATCTGCTCAAATCAGTCAGAGGGCTCGCACAGTGGACTGAAGCACCCAATAAATGCGCTGCTTCGAGATCTCCAGCACGTGGACGAGGCGATCCCAATGCTTCTAAAGGGGCGCTTAAGCAAGTAAGTCTCTTGAACACTCGGGTCTATTACGAAAATCTCCAACTGGGCCCCAGAGCTAATGCAATCACACTGGCAGGCCATGATCCGCGATGACCGCCTGTGCATTTTAACCAAGTACGATGAGCCAGGTGTCACCCGCATCTTTCCATTCAAATTGAATGGCAAGACTCCCCACCAAGAAATGTGGAAACTTCTGAAGGTTTTCTGGGGCGATAAAGTTGCCAAATGGCAAGAGAAGCTTTGTGTTCAGTGCGATGACCTCAGTATTGACACCGAAAATGTATACAACATGCTGAGCCTAAATGGAGTCATTTAACAATGCTGGGATGCGGGTTGGGTTGCCTTCCGCCCCATCTCGGTCAACAAAGAGAATACTTCCATGAAAATCAAATTTCACTGGATCGCAGTCGACAACAAAGTCGATGAGCTGGGAAAAAGGCTGGACAAGATCAAGCTCAACCAAATCCCTTCCCCCCTTCTTGACGAAGACTTTTGGTGCAAACGCCAGAGCCGAATGGACCGAAACGTCTCTGGCATCAAACGGAGAACCGGCTCGCACTAGATGGCGACATCCTCACGGTCACAACAGATGACCCAGTCAAAAGACCACTGCCCTCAATGGAATTGTTGGAGCTACAGTGGATCCTTACTCGGATCGCTGCCGTGCAAGGCAAGGCCGACGACGACAATCAACGGGACTAAAGGTCCTGCCACGACAAAAATCTCGTATCAAACGAGCACTTTTTTTTTTAAGGAAAAACATTCCCTTCTTGAGATCACCATCCTGGAATCGATCTCTTTCGCTGCACCCCTTGCGGTCTATCGACTACGACTCAGCTGATGATTCAGCCGAGTGAATCGACTTTTCTTTTTTTGCATGCTTGACATGACACCCTAGAAGAGAAACCATTTATGGTTTGGCTCTGGCCGATATCCCAGTGTGATTTAAGTGGGAGTTTGGCTCGGTCCGGTTTGGCTCGTTCGTCGAGAAACTTCGAGAAACTCAAATCACATGGGCGACGGGGATTTCCAGGTTTCCTGGGGTCTCGTGAGGTTCACTTCGCGAGATCCAACAGCTATGAGTATGGACCTCTTCGTGGTGCTGTTGACTAGTAGCCTTCTTGGTGAAGCTAACGCATACTCAAATCACAACACCCCAGGCGGATGTTGTTTCAGGTAAGTCATTGATATCTTCATTCTTTTTCATGCATTTCCCATCAGTCTTGTTAAAAGTACTCTTCCGAGCCTCGCCACACCTCCTTATCTGTTGACTGGCCCATACGAACTCTCTCTTGTTAATTGAACACACCAGGAGAAGGCAGTTGTGCCTACGACTTCCACCTCCCGCTCGAATTCGAATTGACACATCGATTGTTCATTGATAATTTGCCCGTGTGACCCGTACCCAGGAGGTGGTCTATTCCAGGATTCTGCAGGTCTATTAGCCTCTCAGTACTATTTCTATTGCAGCAAAGTCGGCAACACATGGAATCTTTCGTCTCACAATCTGCAACGTAAATCACGACAATTTATGTGGGTGATTTCTAATCTGTCTAAATGCACTGCCGTAGCATCCGGTGTCAGACTAACTACGCTAGGGTGTTTTTGGATCGGTCGAGCTGTCCCGAGCTGCAGGTTCCCCTACGAGAGTACTAAAGTTCATGTTTACTAAGTACTGAAATTCAGCACTCAAAATCCAAGCCCCTCGTACAGATAATTACTATCGCTTATAGGCCTAAGGCCTCGGGTACTGAATGAGCGATTGTAGTAGATCGGTATGAGTTGGCTTGATGGAATACCTTGATCCTCTTTCCTTGGAGCTGACAATGTCAAATTGGGGGACCCAGCAGGATATCGAGATGTCAGGAATAGCCCAATGTTACTCATCGCTTATTTAATACAACAGCGGTCCCTAGATACTATTGTTTGCCCATGTCTTTGTGAGAATGCATAGTTGTGTGGTATTTCTTGACCTTTTTAAGTGATTGCGATGACGAAATAATGGGTCCGTATGGTGTCTCCAAGATATCACCGATGGCCTAGAGTGAGCCTTGAGCTTTAATAGAAACAACCCCTCAAGATGAGTTCAAACTAAAACTCGCCGTGATATGCAAATAAAATGTCCGATCATACTCTGAAAAAAGTCGCCATTATTGGCGCTGGAATAAGTGGTGTCGTGAGCGCCGGCCACCTCCTCGCAGCTGGCCTGGACGTGACAGTTTTTGAACGAAGCAAAGAAGCTGGCGGGGTCTGGTGAGTACCTCAAAGGATAACCCGAATAATTCTCGACTAACAAGACTGTCTTAGGCTATATGACAAGCGGGTTCCGGTTGAAGCTCATTATCCATCAATCAAACCAACAGCTGTAGAGACGTTCAGCAGAGATGATAGGAGTGAGAACGAAAGACAGCGACTTATACACGCACCACCAGGGTGAGTAGTAGAAGGAATTTTGAATTTACCGCCGGTCTATTAACTGAAATTCTAACGCCAGGCCTTGCTATGAGAGCCTAACCAACAACGTCTCAACACCTCTGCTACGGACGAAGCTCAATACTTGGCCCAAGGGCACGCCCCCTTATGTCAATCATAGTGTACTCAAAGATTATATCCAAGATACATCCGAAAAGTCCGGGGCTGAACAGGCGACTATCTTTAATGCTCTTGTAACAAATGTTTACAAGCAGGATGGAAAGTGGCATGTTGTCTGGAAATTTCTACATGAAGATGGCCAGGATGGCGAGCTAATTGAACGGGAAGAGTCTGATGCAAGAACTCCAGCCCATATATTGATTATACCAGATTGCTAACTCGTCGCAGATTTTCGATGCGGTTGTTGTGGCATCTGGTCACTACCATACCCCGTTGGTTCCCGATATTCCTGGTTTGGCCGATGCGAAGGCAGATCGACCAACTGAAATCACGCACTCCAAATCGTTTCGTAATGCTGAGGGATTTGAGGGAAAGGTGTGTTTTCTTGCTGAATGAATAAAGGTCATAAAAATTGACCATAGACTCGGAACAGAATGTCCTTTTAGTTGGTGGAGGCGTGTCCTCTGTTGATATCGCTCGAGAAATCAGCCCAGTTGCCCGAAACATCTTCCAAAGTACCCGCAACGGAGCTTTCGACATCCCAGCCACTGCACTCCCTGCAAATACTTCGAGGGTTGGCGAGGTTGAAAATTTTGAGCTCATTCAATCCCATGGGGTGGACGGAGCTCGGCCATCCCTGGTCGCGCATCTCAAGACTGGCTCGACCCTACATGATATCGACAGAATAGTTTTATGCACGGGTTATCAGATGACCCTGCCTTTTCTTCCACAATATAACGACAGAAACAGTACCCCAGCCAATGCAAATGACTCAGTCCTAGTGACAGATGGTACCCAGATCCATAATCTTCACCACGACATCTTTTACATCCCCGATCCTACGCTCGCTTTTGTGGGAATACCATTCTATACGGCCACTTTCACTTTGTTTGAGTTCCAAGCTATTGCTGTCGCAGAGGTATTCTCTAAAACAGCATGGCTTCCGTCAAAAGAAGATATGCGGTCAATCTATCTGGACCGAGTCACTACCAAGGGACTGGGGAGGAACTTTCATTCGCTGAAGGGAGAGGAAGAAAGCTATGTGACGACTCTTATACAATGGATAAATTCCAACAGGGTCTCGCGAGATCTATCTCCTATAGAAGGCCATACTAGCTCATGGCTAGAGGAAAAGAAGATCCAGACTGAACGCTTGAATCTTATTTTCCGGGGTGTTGTGCCTTATGGATTTTCTGGCAAGTTACCGGTGGAAGCAGCAGCATGATGCTCAGCACAACCTCGATAAGAGATTTTGAACCCATTTTATACATGAATGAAATTATCTATGAGTTGATTCGAAAGAGTACTATAGAACAATTCAAAAAAAAAATTAGTTAAGCAATCACGCCCGTAGCCGCGCATTCGGGTTCTACAACTTGAAGCTTCCCATAGTATCAACTGCTTGAGATATTTGCTTGGTAGTTGTACATTTAATAGTAGAAGTATAAATTAAATTTTGTTTCACGTTGCAGTTTTCCTATTTCTCTACCTCGCATCTATTAACGGATGTTTAATCAAGTAGTGCTGCTTCCAAGTCTTAAAAGGTCCGAGGCACACCATCGCCGTAAACGATGACGAGATCCGCCACTCTCGGGATGGTGATCATCTAGCGTATATGACAACAACTCCCTACCTAAACAGAGCTGCTTGAGTAGGGAAATCGGCGAATCTCCGCACGCTCGGGAGAGGGTTTGATGGTATTGGCCGCTTCTCGAACACATGTTGGTCATCCTCGCAGATATTGCGCCAACACCGACAATGATCATTCGGCAGTTCCTAATGGCCCCGACATCTGATTAGACTCGTGCTGACACTAAGGGGCTAAAAGCTAGCTCTATATCCGCTTTGAGTGCTAAGTGGAGGTTTAAGGAGCAGAATCACGCGATTTAACACTGGTGATGTCGACTGTTCGGCGTATCAGATATGAAGAAAGGATAATCTCTGGGAGTTGTAAGAGGGAAGCTCCGCACGTAGCTTGCTCGGATTCGACCTATAATACCCAACATGATCCTTAAAATATAATAGTATCAGTTGCAAAGTTCTCACG
Organism: Penicillium paxilli ATCC 26601; assembly: GCA_000347475.1. Classification (NCBI taxonomy): domain Eukaryota; kingdom Fungi; phylum Ascomycota; class Eurotiomycetes; order Eurotiales; family Aspergillaceae; genus Penicillium; species Penicillium paxilli. Next base: position 123,045 of record KB644892.1, read on the forward strand.
CCTGCTTTGGAGCCGAAGATGTCGACAACGCGTGCCGACGAGGCTGCTGCCGAGCCTGCGACCCCTGTTCAGAAAACCGTCAAGCGCAAATGGGTCAGCTACATTTGGGACACATTCGATAAATCACCGGAGGAACGAAGGCTCCTCTTCAAATTAGATACTGCGATTCTGACCTTTGCGTCGCTGGGTATGTGTGCATTCACCCTCATTCACCACCGCCTGAGCTTGTGCTGATGATTTCTGGAAATTCTCTCGATTAGGGTACTTCATCAAATACTTAGATCAGATCAATATCAACAATGCGTTCGTGTCGGGTATGAAGGAAGACTTGGGTCTCTATGGAAATGAACTCAATTATATGCAAACATGCTGGACAGTTGGTTATGTGATTGGGGAAATACCAAGCAACATTCTCTTAACTCGAGTCAGACCGCGATACTGGATTCCGGCAGCAGAGGTTGGTTCCTCAAATCCTCGCGATGGTTTCCGCTTACTGACCTCAATACCAGCTTCTTTGGACTGTCTTGACTTTCAGTCTCTCGAGATGTAACACTCCGACTCAATTTTATGTTCTTCGCTTCTTCATCGGTATCAACTCCTTCCTCCCATGCTCCAAGGCGACACCATCGGATAACACGAGTACTAACCGGGCTTTTAAGGTCTTGCGGAGAGCACGTTTTATCCCGGAATGCAATACATAATTGGATCTTGGTACCGAAAGGATGAGTTGGCCAAGCGATCATGCATCTTTCATACAAGCAGTGGTATTGCCAGCATGTTCTCTGGTTACCTCATGGATGCCGTTTTCCGATTAGGGGGCCGAGGCGGATTCAAAGGCTGGCAATGGTATGAACAACAAAATTATGGGATCAAACGACAGGGTCTAACTTTTTACCATAGGCTTTTCCTTATCGATGGGGTTATATCTCTCCCAGTTGCTTTGAGTGGATTCTTTGTGCTTCCTGATGTGCCTGAAATTTCTAGTCCATGGTACCTCAGCAAGGAGGTAGGCTCTCTCTATTTTCCACTATCTGCAACCTTGGGCTGATAGGCTAATAATGAATTTCCCAATTTATAGGAAGTCACATTGGCACAGAAACGGATGCAACTGGAAGGTCGACAGAATCGAGGACCGTTTACTAAAGCCAAACTGAAGAAGATCTTTTCTTCCTGGCACATTTATCTCTTGACCTTACTATACGTTCTCTTCAATAACGGCGCTGCAGGCTCTCAGCCAATTTTTCAACAGTGAGTCGACCGTTGCAGAAAGTCATTCATTTGACATTATAATATTGATAATCGATGAAAGGTATCTCAAAAACTCGACCGATCCCGTCTATTCTGTGGGACAAATTAACTCCTACCCAACGACAACGTATGCAGTACAAGTGGTGACAACACTTGCCTATGCTTGTAGGTTTCTTTATCATTGAATCTATGGATGGTTCGATCCCTCCGTGATCCCTCCGTGCTAACTTCAGAAAGGGTCTTCGGATACATTCCTCAACGGCAAACGTTGGCCTCCAATTATATTTGGCGCGGTAAGTATACGACTTCAAAATTTCTCTCCAGGTGGGATCTTACTATGACTCGGAGACGCTAACCCTGTTGAAGTGTATCAATATAATCAGTTATGTCTCCCTGGCAGTTTGGGACATCCCGACAGGATGGAAATGGACTTGCTATATCATTTCTGGTGCCGGATATGGCCTGAGTGGGCTTCTTATGGCGTATGTCTCCTTCTCCATATCCAGCAACCTTAAAGTATTACATTCTAACTCATCTATCTCAGTTGGGCCCATGAAATTTGCTCTGAGGACAACGAAGAACGCTCTCTGGTTATTGGAAGTATGAATGAGATGGCCTATGTATTCCAAGCCTGGTTGCCTCTCTTGGTTTGGCAACAGGTTGATGGTCCAAAGTATCAAAAAGGTTTCATCACGGTATCTTGCATCTCGTTGGCACTCATTGCAACTTCTTTTGCTGTTCGGCATCTAGATCACAAGGAAAGGAAAACCAAGAAGTAAGTTCCCATCAATGACATGGCGGGTTTCTGCATCTTTTTGTTGGCAGGTCTAATATTGATTCGATAGAGTGGAACATGCACAGACAGAGGAAGAAACAGATGATGGCCTTTCTGAATCATCGGCGACTCTACAAAGGGATACAAAAACAACTAAGGTTTAGTCGCATGTGTTATGCAGTTTTACAATGCATCTGAATCCACATGAATTCCGGGAAACAGGGGACTGGAAATTATGCGTCAACAGAGCCCAAGAGTACCGCAATTTTCTTATCAAAACTCGTATTTCTTGACGGAAAATCTCCATTCAATCGAGCTTACCTTGCTCATTGTGGACTCTATTATTATCAGTCAATCCTCAAAATGAAATAATTGAACAATCAGATAGTATTCCGTATACGGATTATAATTATCACATTCCTTTTACCCAATAAGACTCGCAGCGTAGTGGCCCAAAAAGATCAGTGCGTCCGCGAAAACCTCTTGGCGGGTAACATGGATAGTATCCACATAACACCGGACAATTGTCTCTTTCTTGCCTCATTAGGCTAGCTTACCTATTTCACCAAATTCTAAAATTCAAATCAGCCAACAGTGTAAGCTGTTCAGGCGCTTCTTTTCGTTCGTGCAGATCCAACAGTTGGCTTCATTCTGGACCTCGCACAGATCGTGACAAAATGATTTAGCCGTTGAGGCTGTCCGTGCACAAGAATATTCCAAGATTACTATCAAACCGAGCCCTCCAGGGCTTTCAAGTCCATTTCAGCCCAATTCTACAACTGACTCAAATTTGGGAGCATCAGTCTTCAAGTTGAAACCTTCCAGCCGGAAGTTCACCCTCAAGTTCGGAGAAAAGAAACCCAATGGCAGTCTACTATTGATTTACAATACAACATCTATTACCACAGATACCTAGGTATCGACGAATTCGGATTCAAATCAAAATGTTGGATATTCAGGATCTAGGTACCTGATGGCCCCGGGCTGTTCTTCCGTATTGCTGCCTTCGGTCCAATTGACCAGGTAGTCGTAGCGCGAGCTAGCGTGTGATGAGAGGGAAAAGGAGATTCTTAGTCGCTAATCACCACTGGAAAAAGACAATGCGGCACAGATTGCCTACGTAACATTGATCAGGGATCTTATTGTTTACTTTAATCTCGTTGGTCGTACCATACTTTGTTTCTGGAGGATTCCGTCCAGATTAACCTACTCCGTAGTAGATTCCAAGGAATACAATTTCTCAAAAAATGAAACCAAATATCCCCCTTCAATAATTCAGTCTGCCAGATAATCGATAGTTCACTCACTAGTAGTATTGTCGTCGATCTCATTAGCCCTTATTATGAGTAACGTAATTGTGGTGAGATCGGCGTGAATAGCGGCGACTGAAAGGCTGAACGAGCCCTAAAATCTTGAACTAACGCTCGTCATTCTAGGACGTATGCCAAGAATATTTGGCGTCTGCTCTTGGGAGGGTCTATCTTGTTGGTCGTCTAAATCACGAACAGGAAAATGGGAAGTCCGATCCGAAAGCTGTACGGAGTACGGAGTACAGTTAGTGCATTCTCCACCCCTGGCCCCCTTTTCTTTACTACTCAAACCCCGAACCGCAGCAGATGAAGACAATTTCGCCCTACATTCAGGCTTTCTGCCGGTGAAAAGGACTACATCCTGGGGCGCATAAGGGACATACATCGGAATCTACGAATTAAATACTGGGTTCTGTGTCATTTTAAGCTTCTATCAAAAAGCGTTTATGATCTCAGTAATTTCATAGATCGACTAATCATAATATCCACAACTTCAAAGTTCGAATCCGGCTTATGCAACCTTCAAGCACTATTTAATACTAATTACTGCGTATCCATACAAATGTCATTGATTTTCTCCATGTCTCAGGGGTTGATTGTCGGCTCTCCTCATCCGATACTCATACCCCTATAATTGTGTCTACGAAAGGATTAATGCCGCTCGGAATTCATTGATACTTGGGGTATAGACTAATTAACCGTGAGCGTAAGAAGGAAGTTGGGATCGTAAGATGGTTCGTAATTCGACCGTTGAATTTGACCCTAAGATAATTAGTCTTATGGAGCAGAACATGAGCGCAACGCGATGTCCCACACGACGCGGCAAGATGGACAAAGGAGCTTGGCTCGATTCTTCGGAACATTATCCGCGAGGATGAGGGGCGCCAAATAGTGGTCCACAAAGCTCCCTTCTTTCAAATCGTATCGCCCTAATTTCGACGATCACAGGCCGGACACTCTCAACGATCCTTCGCCCCCTCTTAGCGTGTGATTCGGCTTTTGCTAAGTGGAGCACGCGAGGAAAGGTCTCGAGTCTGGCCGGACGATCATTGAACATGGAGAGTGCATTGTGAAATTGAGCAAGACTTTTTTCCTTTTCTATTTTCTTCTTTTGCTAACCGAGATATTATTCCAGGGGTGAAATAAGAGGCGGATGTTGAGCGAACTACCATTTCCCTGGTCGGACAAACTGGCGGTTAGTTACAGGCTTTCCGTCTAGATCCACTGGAGCAGCATAAGTTAGGAACGACCACCACTCAGCAACAGTTTATTACGAGTAATGAGTATCCTGTATTCAAATCTAAGTTTCTGGTTTCACTAGTAGTCAGTATCTGATCATACCTGGGTAGTATTGAAGGAAAAGAGTGCTCCGTACTATGCGACCATAATCGTCTCGTCCATGAAGAATACCCGGCCTTGTTCCAGTTACTGCTCGCCAATTTATTCGAGTTTGATCGTACTTAGTTAACCTACTACCTACTGCTACTGATAGGAATAATAGCGAAATATAACTGGATGGTATCGCAAGAAGAAAAATTGAACATATGAATAACTCAAAATACCGCCAAAAGCGTACAGTATAGCTTGACCCAATGCATCGCAGTATCACTTATGAATTAGGTACAACACCATTGAATAACAAAGCAAAAAGGAGTGTGTTGCTTGGTAAATCAAGAATAACGCCTAAGGAAAGAGGAAATGTTTGAGATATCCTGCCCATTCCAAGGTTCCTGCTGATAATAAGAATGCACCCTGCTAGAATCGCAAGAATAAGATGGAGGCATCGCGGTGTATCTGCCCAGCAGATTCACAATAGCAAATGCGAACAGAGTATCAGCATTTAGATCTGAGAACTCAAGCTCTGTCCGATTAGAAATTTCTGTATGATTTAATAGGAACAGGGTTGTACAGTCCTGCCTCGAAAGAGTAGGAGAGTGGATATGTTGCTATGTTGGCAGGGTTATGCGAGCAATGCAGCAAATGCCTGGACAACTCGAGCATATTAGTACGTAGAAATTGGAAGCGCGAATTTTCAGAATCGCTCACCTTTCGAGTGACTCTGCTCGAGCAAAGCATTCCCCACACCATTGACAAGGATTTGCACGGGGTTTCAGGTGTAGCTGAATCAACGTGAGCTCTTGAACCGATATCAATTATAAGTCAATTTATCTCACATTTTTCACATGACGTCGGAGGTCTGAATTTCTTCCGAAGGCCTTTTGGCAATCGGTACATTTATAAGCTTTTCTGGAGTTGGGGTCGTGCTGTCTTCTCTCATGCTCCATGCAGTTGGACCTCCTAGTGAATATACGGCCACATGTTCGACACGCGAATCCTTTCCCCGAAGATGGCATTATTTCGATAGAAGTAGGGGAGAATCCTGTCTCTGGTTCTACCTTATTCTTAGAGTCGATTTGAGCAAGCGTGCTAGGTAAAGGGCAAGGTTCGACTGGAGCAGAGGAGACCTGTCGTTCCGCGCGGCGTTTCTCATTTTCTTCTACTGAGACGGCGGGATAGGTCGTACCAGTTATTATCGGTAGAGTTGGAGCACCCCTCGTACTAGTGCAATATTGAACTTGCTCGGACAAGTGCTGGATTCCCATAGTACTAGGAAGAAAGTTCGTGGCCGATATAACTTCGTTGGGGGTGGTTGGACCCGAGGATGGTGTTGACGCCCAGTACCCTGGCATATGACGAAATATTTCTTGACTGCATTGCATATCTGAATTTGAGTTGTAACTTGGCGATGCACTCATTGGTTGAGAGCCGTAGAAACTGAGTGGAGATAACGAGGTCTCGGGGAGGCTGTTGTAAACCGGAAAACAAGGTTCGTTGGAGAAATTCTGTAGTTCGAGACGGGCATCGTAGGAAGTGAATTGCGGTACTAGGTGGTTTGGCTTCAAAGTAGTAGAAAGCGTAGGATACGACACGGGTGTTTGAAAACTGGTGACATGGTCATAAGTAGACTCTAGTCCACAATTCGAGATCCCTAATCCAATAACTGGAGAAAACCCCGGGTGACTTGGAGGGGCTGTAGCGGAGACCGGAGATGAATAGGTCGACTGTGTCTCCAGAGAGCTTGAAGTAACATCTTCAGGCAATGAAAACACCATGGATGAGCAGCGATTTGCCATCTGATCCATGACTAGGTAGTACTGGCTTGCGAGCTGAAATTTGATACCTTCAATTGATGGCACTATGAAGCAAGCGATAAGATGGTTTAAAACCAAACCAACCAAAGATATCCTATAGACCAGAATAGAGCAACCCGGAGATAGTCAGATTGTTAAGTTTAAATAACGATCGATCACCACCTAGGGCTGTTAGTGGCAAGCGGCCGCATTGCATAGATGGTGGCTGACGAGAGGTGGAGGACAGGACCATTGGCGCAGAGTCTGCGCATCCACTCGGTGAATATTCAATAGCTTAACGCCTTGAGGGACGAGGCAGATTTTCGAGTGGAAGAGAGGGGATTTTCTGCAAATGTGGTGGGAAATGAGTGGGGGGAGGGAAACGGCCGGGTTGTGTTCGGAACATGTTCGAAGTAGTCCAGAATCTGCAAATCTATACCCCTGCCCCAGAGATTTAGCGCCGGAGGATGGCAATGAAGATGCGCGAGGCTTTCTGGGTCTCATGGATACTATGTCATGGTCTCCTATTCTTGATTCTTTCCCCGGTCCAGCACGGAACAGTGCCGGGTTATGCCAGAGCCAATGAGGAAGAATGGAAGGAAATCGAAGCACAAGCAAAAAGGAAACCGTCCTGGCGAAAAAGAAAAGTGAAAGAGGAATTTTTTGTTAACGCATCGGCATATACGGGGGCTCACACCCAGAGCATCGCCAGATATCCTCTAAATAAACGCATAACGGCGTCTGTGAAATGAGGTGCATACTTGAAAATGCCAACCATCTCATCGATCTCTGCTCCATTAGTCTAACCAACAGCGCCGCGCCCCATGCAAGAAGAACAAACATGCAAAAGTCTGTTTGGCGAGAGACATTGGAGTGGGTGACTGTGAGCCAGTAAGGTACACAGCCGCACCCGCCAGGGCAACCTGGAAAGACTTCTTCGATATGGTGCATTCAGGAAAGGATCATCCAGATCAATTCACGTCTGGGCATTCACACCCCGAACAGGCAAAATCTTGGGCTTTTTCCTCCCAGGGAATGCGGGTCCAGACCTCCGAACCGTTCGATATCATTCAGTTGGTAGGTATACTCATCGACAGAGTACTCCACACATTCCCACATCTTGTTCCTCTCGTCTTTCATAGCCGTTGAGGGGAAATGAATGATAGACTGGGATCCAACCGAGTCAAAAATTGGAACTAGTCTCCCAGCCATGTCAAGAGTTGTAGCTTGTTCAATTTTCCTTTCTTTTTCCTCGAGTTTTCTTCTTTCCCCATGTGCACACCTGTCTCTAAACACCCCAACTAGTCTAATCTCCTCGCTGCATACCCTAGTTCATGCTGGAACACGAGATGTCAGAGTGGGTTCTCCACTAACCCACATCTGCGCTAGGGTAAAGCGAGACCGAAGTCGAGTCGTGCAGCGAGAAGGGGGTATGTGCGTGGCTCTAAGCGCCAGGGCAGTGGACCCCCTTCTTGCGTAAAATGCCCCCTTTTCGACCATGTCGTGTGGAGATTATGCACACAAGCACAATATCAGGGGGAAGGAAGTAAATGGGACGGAGAAAAAGAATTTTTAGGTAGATAGTACGGAGCACAAAATAGATGAATAGATCCGGTAACCCGAAAATTTGTCCATTGAAAGAGATTTCCGGAGAAGGGCTTTTTTTACTTGCCCTGCTGCGCTTCTAAGTTCGCTGTGGCGCGCTCCACTTGAGCTCGAAGCCGTTCTATGGACGCGATCATCTCTTTGATCTGTGTCTGTGCCTGTTCGGGCCGCACTGGCTCTGATTCCCGCCCGTCATGCTGATCCACCTGTAGTCGTTCATTTCCAAGGGCCAGGCGATATGTTTCGACTACGGAAGGGTGCAGTGGGTCCGAACATCTCGACACACCGTGCTCGACAGCAGAAGTACTGGGCTGCTGTGGCGATGTCGGCGACCCCCGACTGGTTGGTCTTGATATGAGATGCCCACGACTCGATTCGTACAACCAAATAAGAAGCACAAATGGTAGATGGGTCGCTCGAAGGAGGAGGATACGAACCCGACGAACCGCCTCCGCGGACAAGAACAGACGCATGGGGCGAATGCACAGCAATGGAATAAGATTCTGCCACGAATGAATGAGAAAAGAGGATTCTTTCTGGAACTCGAGCAGAAGCTTTTTTCCCTTTTTGCATAACTGATGAGCGAGGGGCGGCGCTAACTTACCAGAGGCGGCATGAAGTACGTCAGGCGTCGAGAGTTGCTACTTTCCAGGACGTAGATGGACAATCTAAAATATCGGCCACGCTGTTACTCCGCACTCCTACTGCAGCTCTGGGGTAACACTGCCATGATTCATATTGTCTGAGGCACTCACTGAAAAAGGTATTCTTCTCTCGCATGAAGCATCACCTAAATCAGTGTCAGTCTACCCATTACAAACGCTGGAGCTTCGTCAACCTTACCCCTTCAAGGCTCATACTCATTAAACTGATCAATGAAGAGAGGAGCAAAATATTGGTCATCGAAACGAAGATTAACCTGCATTCCCCATCAGTTGCGTTGCCCAACGGTATACTGCAGGATGCGTGGCAGTTATTGCGGGGTTATCATTGCTAGCCCCAAGGCGAAGAAACAAGACTGCACTGGACCGCTACTGCAGCTGCCAGCCCATCGTTACCCTCTCAAGATAACGTGATCAAAGAAATATGCAATGGGTGCATTGGAGGAATTTCCTTTTGTTGTTTGCTCTGATGTGGCGCAATAAGATCAAAGAAAACTCACATTAAGCCATAGCCGAAGATGGGGGAGATCTAGCCACTAGCGCATCAGTCAACTTGTTCCGATAGCCAACCATTTTGCCAAGAGACAGGGATTAAAGGGATTCGAGCTGCAGAACCGCCGCTTAGCCCAGTCACTCACCTCAGACGCGCTATCCTGTGAACGAATCGATTCAGCCAACCCGCACCCGCAATTCCTCAGATGATTGTGATGACACTCACAAGTCCCAGAGAACCCGATCTGTCTCGCACTATTAGCAGCTACCTAGGTAGAAAGATAGGTAGAAAGATCTTCACCATACCCAAAGAACACCTTCACCAGCATATAAGACATTTCCTTAAGTGACAGGCGGTCACGGGCGAGCATAGTGAACGTCGTCAAGAAGCCTGCACATGGTGAGCCGGGTCGGTCAGAATATGGTTTCACCTTAAAAAGAGGCTGTGCATTCATATCTCAGACTTACCAATATACAATACCATCACGACCGGTAAAAACCTGAAGAAAGCTTTAGTCTAGGGTCAAGTCAGCCTTGCACTTGCTAAACAGCTTTAATGTATGTCAAAAGTACCATCTCTTTTAGCACCGGGATCTAATGGCTCCATATTAGTTTCAACGTTTCAAGGGGCCCCAAGGTGGAATTTCACAACGTGGGCCCACTCACTAGGCTGCCAAAATATGAATTCAGGCTCACGAGAGAGCAGATTCTGTGCCTGCATTAGAATCAGTCGTTCATGCATGCTGCCGACGCAGGGGATCATACCTCGGTACAAGAAAGAGTGCCTCGAGAGAAAGGATGTCGAATGAGAGGTTCAGGACATAATTGTCATTCTTGGCAAGCCCAATGGCTCCTGCATCGTCGTTTCACTCAGTACTTTGTCCTTTAAACCCTCATGAATACCCACAAGGCAGACTGGGCAGTTCGACTCACTAGCTATGATGAAAATGAACCCAACTACGATTATTCCTAGGTTCCATAGGCTCCAAAAGTCCATTTGATAGAATAGTACGCCTGCATCAACGAGTCCGCTCAACTCGTCATAAGCAAAAGCGGCAATCCAAACATCCATCAATGTTTCGAAAAATCCGATTCCAGTTTGTTTTCTTTCAACGAGTACCGAGTAGTAAAGAAGAAGAAACGAAAGAAAGAATGCGGCTTCAAACATCTTTCTGTAAACCGGGACCCTTAGACGAGAGTAGGGATCCGAAGTTCTGGGTCAATGATCTCAAATTAACTAATGCTTTGTCTGATTGTCACACATGAGTTCCACTTACTTCTTATTGAACAGCTGGGGCTTCTTGCTTGAGTGCACTGTGAGTGAATCCCAGAAGACTATCTCTCCGTTCCAGATATCATTGACAACACGTTGAACCACTCGTTGACCAAGAAACCTCTTTGCTTGGGCAATTGCAGCTATTTCTAAAGCATTCAGTCCAAAGAAGCGCGAGTATGGTGAAGCATCGATGTATTCAGGTTGTGCTTTTCGTGAATCTGGCGAATTGTCTTCATTTCGTTCACGTTCGCTAGGCTGTTTCCCCAGGGTATGGCGGCTGTCGGAGGTTGAGGACTCTGAAAGAAGTGGCGTAGTCTCCAGATCACCTCTGGGTACTTCTCGATTTCCACGGTCGACCTCGAAAAGATTGGTAGAGTTTCGACGAGGAAGAGGTAATTCCTCGAGCAAAAATTCAATCGTCTCACGTTGATTGAGATGACATAGAAATTGCCAAGCCACAAACTCGCAGGCAGCTCCTCGACTTTCATTCAGACCCCAGTCATCGTCAGTGGCATTACTGAAGTTCCATTTCAAAATCCTTGAGAAGGTCCATGGTTAGCGAGTGGATTTCCTTTCGTGGAGGGGAAAAGAGTATATGATGCCCAGTTAGGAAGAGTAGTAGGAAGAGTAGTAGGAAGAGTAGTAGGAAGAGTAGTAGGAAGAGTAGTAGGAAGAGTGGTCCAAAAAGAAGATGTCAATCTTACATTAGAGCAACAATGATAAATGGATTGTGACTATCTTGAGCCAGAGCATGAATCAGCTGCCTCAAGCGATGGCCCCGGGCACCGAACCTCATCTGCTCGAAGGAATACTCCATGTCTCCAACAGCCATTGAAATGAAACTATGGCAAATATTAGACAAAAAGAGACTAATATTCTAGAAGCAAATGCGCACCTAGATAATTTAGGGATCACCTCAAAGAGCGACTCCTCCGTCTTGATGATAGGAATCTCGACATGATCCATGATGTCTGGCGATTCCATTATTGACATGGCGTCTGTAGATATTGAAAGTACTATCTGAGACACTGCCCAGGGTTTGTTTATCCCCTTGCAGCTCCTTGAGCCCCAATTTGGGCCGCAAATGGGCAAGAGTCAACAACTTGAACAACTTAGTAGTCACTTGAACGTGATGCAATCGTTCAAAATGACACGAAAATCATGATAGTTGACTCGAAAAAGAACAATTCACACCCTTTGGGATTGTTTGTGTCGTGTTTAGATATCGATGTAGAGGATGAACAAGGTAAGCCTTAGCCAAGCCCATGGGACCGGGGCAGCTCCGGCCTGACCGCCCAACGTCACGTCACGTGCCTATTCAGGCAGATGACATCTTATCAACAACCCGACTTGGACTTCCAAAGACCATACCACCAACCAAAGGAGATGCGGTTCATACATCATGGGTCAAGGTTATTCGATCACAACCCTGTCCGCAGGGTCGGCGGGAATCGATGTCCCCGAGCTTTCGGACCTGGCGTATGAGAGATCAATGGGCGGTGGCCGATTCATGAAGAGTATCCGCGCCAGACAGCAGAATGGCCTGGTATTCGTCAAAGTCATAATGAAACCATATCCGACAATGCAGCTAGAGAAATATGTGAAATCCATCGCTCGTGTGTTTTGGAATCCCTAGATTCTCTGAATAGAAACTAATGAGTCTCGTCCGCGCAGGGGAACGCAAGCTCTTGGCAGATGTACCAAATGCATTGAGCTATGAGCGAATCCTAGAAACCGGAAACGGTGGTTACCTGGTTCGCCAATATGTCCATAGCTCTCTTTATGATCGCATGAGGTATTTTGACTTTATTATCCTACAAGATTGAATGAAAGGAAGCTTACCAACCCACAGCACCCGGCCATTTCTTGAGGATATCGAGAAGAAGTGGATGGCGTTTCAACTACTGTGCGCCTTGCGTGACAGCCACTCCTTGGATGTTTTCCACGGTGATATCAAAACGGAGAATATCTTAGTTACTTCATGGAACTGGCTCTATCTATCTGATTTCTCTTCTTCCTTCAAACCAACGTTCCTTCCCGAAGATAACCCAGCCGACTTTTCCTTCTTCTTTGATATTTCAGGTCGAAGAACCTGTTATCTGGCCCCTGAAAGGTTTCTGGAGGCCGGGGAAGAAGAAGGCAGCCGCAATGTCAACTGGGCAATGGACATATTCAGTGCCGGCTGTGTCATTGCAGAGCTGTTCCTGGAATCACCGATATTCACTCTCAGCCAAATGTACAAATATCGCAAGGGAGAATACAGCCCGGAGCATGGCCAACTGATGAAGATTGAAGATCCGGAGATCCGTGCACTCATTTTGCATATGATTCAACTAGATCCAGAGTCTCGATACTCTGCCGACGAATACTTGAACTTCTGGAAAAACAAAGCCTTCCCTGAATACTTTTACAGCTTCCTTCATCAATACATGTCTCTCATGACGGACCCATCTTCTGGGCGAACCAAGGTCGATGCGGAATCGACAAATCGAGGAGAGACCGATGACCGAATCGAACGGGTTTCTTTAGACTTTGACAAGGTTTCCTATTTCCTAGGTTCTTCGGCGCGTGATCCCCAGAGTGCTTCCAACCGGGACATCTCCCGGTTGACAGGAGATGTACTGCCAGTCAGACTTGATCTCCCAAGCGGTGGAGACACATCCTCTAATCTACAATCACAATCAGACGAAGGCGTCTTGATATTTCTGACTCTTGTTGTCTCCAATCTACGCACCACATCAAAGGCCTCTGCTCGTGTCAAAGCCTGTGATATTTTATTGGCCTTCGCAGAAAGACTATCAGATGAGGCTAAACTAGATCGTGTACTGCCTTACATTATGCTTCTCCTCAATGATCGAACCGACTCTGTGAAAGTGGCAGCAATCCGGTCCCTGGCCCAGTTACTTGAAATGGTTCATGAAGTCTCCCCCGTCAATGCCTATCTTTTTTCCGAATACATATTCCCAAGACTACAGCCTCTTGTTCTGTCTGCGAAACACAATCCGAGCCCAGAGGTCCGCTCCGCCTACGCCTCGTGCATTGCGTCGTTGGCACATTCCTCTCTGAAGCTCCTAGGCATAATCCAAGCATTGCGCTCAAATAATCAACTGACAGCATTGATTCCAGTTGGGTTTGAGCCTCTATGGACCGAAGATGCAACATTTCATAATCTCTATGACGTTGCTCGCAATGATCTCCTAGAATACTTCGAGTTTCACACAAAAGCGCTCATAACGGACACCGATCCATCTGTCCGTCGTGCATTCTTAGGGTCAGTGTCAAGCCTTTGTGTCTTCTTCGGGAATCTGAAATCCAATGAAGTCATTTTGAGTCATCTGAATACCTATTTGAATGATCGAGATTGGATCCTGAAATGTGCTTTCTTCGAGACGGTTGTCGGTGTAGCCGCCTATGTGGGGACTATCAGCCTAGAGCAGTACATTCTGCCCTTGATGATACAGTCCATGACTGAGCCGGAAGATCTTGTTGTGGAAAAGGTGATCCGGTCACTTGCAGCCATGGCTGAACTTGGGTTGTTTCAGAAAACAACGACATGGGATCTTCTTCACGTCACTGTCGGATTCCTCGTCCACCCAAGCGTCTGGATTCGTGAGGCTGCTGTGAAACTGATTGTTCAGTCAGCAAAATATCTTACCATTGCGGACATTCATGCGATTCTTACGCCCCTCGTCCGACCTTTTCTCAAAGTAAAAGTGGTTGAATTTTCCTCCGAGGCGGAGCTTCTTGGTGCTCTTAAACGCCCGATGTCAAGAAATATATACGAAATTGCTTTCCTGTGGGCTTCGAAGACCGACAAGGGAGTGTTCTGGAAATCATCAAGTCCATTCGGTTTATCGGAAGGAATTAGTCCTCGCATAGGGCGAAGTTCCACATTCAACTTAAGTTCGCAGACCAAAAATGATGAAGATGACCAATGGCTCTCCCGATTACGAAACCTCGGTATGACCTCAGAGGATGAAATCAAGCTTGTGGCTCTCAAGGATTACATCTGGAGAGTATCGCTACGGCAAGGAAGAGACGAGGTCGACACTCCGTCGCTAGGAGAAATTACTAGCCTATCACAACATGACGTGGCCCCGCAAACGGTCTTTTTCGATAAGAATATTCAGGAAAGACCCCGATCTGCTTCTGTAGATAGAAGTGCTACCCCCAATTTGGAGGATACGAAGCCCCGAACCATCGCCGATGCTCTACTCGACGCTTCGACGACAATTGAGCGAGCACCTACTTCTCAACGCAGGCATCTTCGGGGCAGAAGCAATCTCCACAAGGAAATCCGACATACACCCTCTGGGCGCTTTGATAACACAGGGGTAGAATCTTCGGCGTCATCACCTGTAGCATCTTCTCCCGCTGCGGGTCCTGGATCTCGTCCATTGTCTCCGCCAAGCTCAGATGTTGATGGAAATCCTTCCGGTCGTCGACTCAGCTCTGGTCAGGAGAGCACATCAACAACACCTACGAATACAGACAACCTATCATTGCGAGGTGTTTCGGACCGTGTTCAGAGAAAATCCAGTGCTATCAATCTTCTTGGTCGTAACGAGACCTCTAAGGCCTATGCTGAAACAAGCACGATTTCAGCAAACGCATTTGGAAAAGTAGATGCACCGATCCAAAAGACAGCATCCCAACAACAATCAGCTCTCACGCAAGCCTATGAACGCAAGAGAACGCCAACGCCGTCGCGGCAGTATCGTGCCAGTCATTCTTATGCGGGAGACGATCCGGCAGTATTGCGATTACTAGATAACGTATTTGCGGAGAACTATCCGACAGATCTGTTTGATCTGGGCCCATATATCAAAGAACTGGACCCCCGGGTACCCATTCGCAAACCCAGCACACAGGATTCTGGAGGTATCTGGAGACCCGAAGGGAACCTGGTCGCAACTTTCGGAGAACATAATGGCCCAATTAACCGCATCGCTATTCCACCTGACCATTCGTTTTTCGTGACTGCGTCCGATGACAGCACTGTCAAGATCTGGGATACAACTCGACTTGAGAGGAACCTCACGCCGAGATCACGTCAAACCTACCGTCACGCACCAGGAGCGCGTGTCAAAGTACTCACTTTCGTTGAGAATACTTACACTTTTGTGAGTGGTGCGACCGATGGCAGTATCCATGCAGTCAAGGTCGATTACCAAAAAATCAACGAATCCGCTCGGTACGGGAAACTTCAACTACTTCGCGAATACCAACTTCCAGTGGCCGACGATGGGACACAGGAGTATGCGGTCTGGATAGAGCATTTCCGGGACGAAGGCCAATCAACTTTGCTTGTTGCTACGAATACTTGTCGAATCTTGGCTATTGATATGAAAACTATGCTTCCCATCTTCACCTTGGAAAATCCGGTTCACCATGGAACACTGACAACTTTCTGTTGTGATAAACGACACACTTGGCTTCTGGTGGGCACGACTCATGGTATTCTGGATCTGTGGGATCTTCGATTCCGCGTACGATTGAAGGCTTGGGGATTACCAGGGTGGGGATCTATTCAGCGAATTCAACTCCACCCCACACGACCTCGTGGGCGCTGGGTTTGCGTTTCCAGCAGTGGCAGTCATGGCAACGAGATTACGACCTGGGATATCGAAAAGTTCTGCTGTCGCGAGGTCTTCCAGGCGACTCCGCTCAATAGCAATGAGAGCGCTTTGAATGGTGCTGGTCATCGCAACTCTAAACCAACAACTCCCCGACCACGACGTTTCAATCTGCGAGGCGTTGAGCCCTGGCCTGTTGATGAAGATCGTCCTGAAGGCATGCTCAGTCGCTTTGCGACGAGCCAACCTAGCCCAATGGGCTTGGAAGGTGGAAAGGACCCTACAACTCCACCTACCAATCCTTCTGGAGAACGACTTGGCAAATGGGTCTTCGCCTCTGGCCTCAACGTTCCGGACGATGACAAGGGATCCAGCAAATGTGGATTCATTGTCTCCGCAGGGTGTGATCGCAAGATCCGCTTCTGGGACCTCGCGCGTATTGAGCATTCAATGATTGTCAGCGGTGCAGATAATGTGTCAGAGGGCAATGGGGCTAGTCGGCCTCGATATGAAGTGTCTCAGCCTATCCCCAACCTTGTGGTTACTACGGAGCAAATCCCTTCCACGTCTAGTGGTAGCGGGGCGAGCGCGGCTGGTAAGAAGGGGGCTGGGTCGCGACCCCCACGCAGTACGGTGATTAGTCTTCAGCAGCAGATGCTTCTTAAGAGTCATCTGGATATTATTGAAGATGTGGCTGTGTTGCGGCAACCTTATGGGATGATTGTGAGTGTGGACCGGGCGGGCATGATTTATGTCTTTAGATGAGAAGGGCGAGGGGAGGGCGTTCTATCAATAGCTTTTGTGTATGATATTTGGCTGGTAGTGGTGCTCCGAATACAGTGGTTAGAGATTATTACGATACCCAATTCTCAATTGAACAGTCAAGTTTCATTGATGATTCCAGGTTACCTACCCAGGTAGGTTCCATGAAGTCAAGTTGAAGTTCAACTTGTCTAGACTGTTTAAAATCGATATCAAACGGGACCCAGAACTCTCGATTCGTCGCCACGGATATTCATCATTTAGTACTAGAATGGTTGAATTGGTAAGGCCCGATCGACTAACAAGGATTCAAGCGACTCGGATGAGGTGCTACAGTAATGTGGTGGTCACCACTAGACTCCATAGTGCTATCAAAGATGGGATCCCCACTCCTTCCCATCAACAAGTTGAGCACTACGGATCTTGCGAGTTGATTGCAAAGACCAGAAAAACATATTCAATCTGATTTATCTCGCAAGTTCAGTAGTTTAAAATGCAAGATGATGACATACCCAACGAGAACTGTATGTATAAAGATGTGAGCTATAGAGTTGGCTTTTCTATCGCCTCGTTGCCTCTCCCACTTAACGCGAGTGGCGGGTTCTGCGGAGTACTTAAGCACGAGTCACCGGTACTTCCGTCAACGCGGAGAACCACCAGTATCCGACGTACCGGATACACTGCTGCAGGTACATGGACACATCGAACGGAACAGAGGAACGGGTACAGGATCAAGCTGGATGGTGGGTCAGCAGTCCACCAAGGCGAAACACTGGACCGTGAATGGGGTAAACGATCGGCAGTCTTGACAGCCACAAGCAGGATAGCTTTTTCAGTAAGGAACACCGGGGGGAGAATTTACGGCACGCACTGATGACCGGGTTTCTACCGAGATTGTATCAATGCGTCGTCCTCTGCAGCTGTTAGCATGAGAGAGGGGGGGGAACTGCAGCGCTATTTGCATTTGCCCTAGTCCCGGACCTGGCTAGAGAACAGATACGACGACCTCAGACGCGCTAACTGGGATGGCCCCTGCGGAAGAACAGGTGCGATCATCAATGCTCCAGTCTTGATCCTTGTTGGGGGTTCTGCTTTTGCTTTTGCTTCTGCTGGGTTTGGGTCTGGGTCTGGATGCGAGATCGGTGGGTTTACATGGGCCGCTTAGCACGCTAATTGCGAGCCGATCTCTTTCTTTCTTTACATTTCACTCGAGTCTTTATCTTTGCTCTTTTTCCTGGTTAGGTTGGTATTTTTATTAGGATATCCTTAGCACGTCAACACGCGAATGACAGAAGCCAAAATGAGAGACAAGGTTAGCCACCACCACAAATGAGGGGATAACCCCGATGAGGAGGTGGGATCACCGTTACGAATTTCCCGAGTTGGTCTCGATGGATTTTTTTGACATTGAGTGGAGTCTCGCGGGAGGTGACGGGCAGGTCGCAAGGAAGAAAAGACAGGAAAAGAGAAAAGAGGGGGGGAGCTCCAGAAGACGGCAAGATTGCCGGGAGAGACCCTTTCGGAGCTTTCGGAGATGCGGGTTGAAAAATAACGCGAGATAGAGATCAATGGATGAAACATGGCGGCAGTTGAGGGCGAGGCACTAAAAATCCGCCGGTAAGGTAAGTCATATTGAAATGCATCCAAGTGGAAGTGCAAGTGCACGCAGGTGCATGCTGCATCCTAGGGCGCACCCACAGACCACCGTAACCAACGATCGAAGCTGGTCGAAAGTAGGAT
Organism: Penicillium paxilli ATCC 26601; assembly: GCA_000347475.1. Classification (NCBI taxonomy): domain Eukaryota; kingdom Fungi; phylum Ascomycota; class Eurotiomycetes; order Eurotiales; family Aspergillaceae; genus Penicillium; species Penicillium paxilli. The sequence goes on from KB644892.1 coordinate 141,622, forward strand.
AGAGAATCTTGGTGGGTCCGAGTGCGATTGGGGCCAGGGGTAAGCACCATTCACGAAGCAGCTGAGGTTCGACACACGGGAACGAGGTCGACCGAGCCAGCAGAAAAAAAAGAGCTTCAGCCATGGGAGAAGCTTCGGCCCCAGGAACCAAGGAACTGCTTGGAACCATGGACAAGTTGGCGGGTTTGAGCGGGCTTGGGCGGGCCCCCGATGGAGTTTGACACTTGGTATTGGCGTAGAGTCGCTTCAAAATCATGGATCTCGATCGGCTCCGCAAAAGCCTTTCAATTGAAATTCGATCGGCGAACGTGTGAGAGGGCATTGGACAGAGTCCAGCAGAGCCCAGCAAAACACCCAGCAGAGCAGAGCTTTCCCCTTTCGCCCCCTTCTTCCGCGTCCCCAAAAATGGCCGCAAGGTTTTGGGACGGCCGAGGCTAGATTTTGAGAAGATTGACCGAGTCTGGCCCATTGCCCCAATTGTGTACCATTTCAGGCCGTACAAGCCCTTCTGGATGAAAGAGGTCGGGAATTTGATTCACAATGGGCATTGTCCATTGTAACGTTATGTTTTATAGCATGTAGGCTCTTTGCTCTTTTGATGTGTCCCCAGCGGGACTCCTCGCAGGTCGCAGGCAAGACATGAGGTCCGAAACGAGCATCACTCATTACTCGTCACTCGTCACATCTCGGCATGGGTCTGATTAAAGTGGGCTGCAGGGTTGTTGCACAAGGCCTTGCCACTGGAGAAGTCAAGAACGAGGTACTCCGTAGATGAGAACTCAACGGTGGCGAGCGGTTTGAGGAACTGCACGATGTGTATAGAACCTTATTGAGTGAATCTGACCTGTCGAGCAGAGCAGAGTAGAGCAGTATATTAGAGACGAACGGCGGTCAACGGCGACGCAGCAGAAGTTGCTCTATCCCAGAGCCAGTGAGGTGGCTAAGTGTAACATGGAGATAGTAACTGAATATCTGTATACACAGCTACCCTAAGGTATAGCCCTACTCTAAGGAAGGTGCGTTACTATACAGTACGGAGTAAGCCTCAGGCTCTCTCTCTCTCTCTCTCTCAGCTGACTCTATAGTATACCTAGGTATACTGTAGTATATAGTATGGAATCAATATTCAGGTAATAAAAACTCTCTAAATAATATGGAATATTATCAATTCAGATGAATTCTCCCAATTGAGACTAAATGCAATCTCCGCTTTTTTTTTTTTAATTAATCGGAGCCCTTGTGGAGTCAACTCAGTCATTTTCTGTTTTCCAACTGGTGCGTTCCACTCCGAACGAACCCCCTTCTAGCCTTAGACTGGCCTTAGACTGGCTTTAGACCCGCCAACTTTCTCCTATTCTTCTGTGCTGCTTCCCCCCCTAATGCTCGTCTCAACCTTCTACTCTCTACTCACCACTCACTTCCTCTTCCTCACTCTCTCTCTCTCTCTCCTCTTCTCCTCTTCCCCTCTCCACCCTCCACCCTCCCTTTCAACCTTCACTTGTGGTCGAATTCAACCCACGGTTTTCCATGGCCTCGAGTGCCCTCTAAAAACCGTCTTTGGAGTCTCACCCAACGTCTCTCCTTATACTCCGTGTAATATCACTGGGGTATAATTCCTCACTCTTTACCCGCCTTCCGACTTAGACTATACACACATACACACCCATATATATATACACACATTGAAACGCGCACACACCAAATATAACCGCCATTATGGGACACTCTCTGCGAGATCACGCGTCCTTTGTTCGTCCGGCTACCAGGGATCGCCCGACGACTCGTGGCGAGGGGGAAAATTCGCTGGTCGTCCCCAGTCGCACATCTTCATTGCATTCTCGCATCACTCAACCCATTCCTTCAACTCTCAACATCAAGCCCGCTCAGCGGACTCCCAAAACTCTCACTCATGCTTATATGGTCTGCGGTGTTGGCCGTGAACCCTCTCAATGGGTCAAGGCTCCCGCACCCGCTCAGGGCAAGATTGGCCACATGAAGGGTGCTGTCGGTCAATTTTGGTTGCCAGAGATCCTCGGTAGTAGCCCTCGATTGGAGCAGGACAACGAGATTGCTCGAGCTCTCCACTCGGCCATGAGGGTGAGTAATATCCCCGACAAGAATCAATCTATATATACCTATTGTCTTGGTTGGAGATGGACAAAAAGATCAAACAAATATAGTTTAAGCTGAATCAAGGTTAACTGACTGGAATGCTTCTAGGCATGCTTCCCTCATGATGTCGAGATCTGCACCGGAAAGAGCCAGCCGCACTGTGCTCACCACGCCTTCGTCCTCCAGCAGGACTCTTCTCACACTCTGTACGGTATCGCGCTGCGCGTCTGGTCTCGTGCGGACGAGAAGCGTGCTGAGACAATCCGTGAACTTCGCAAGAAGACCGAGCCGGACTTCTACGACAACCCCGATGAGACCTATTGGATCCCCTACTGCTTGAGCTTCCTCTCCCGGTATCCCCTATACGATCTGCTGGGTGATTACCTTCGGGGTATGTGGATTCACTGGAACAAGGCCACCAACCTCTTCCACGCTGAGGAGGTCTCCCGAATTCTGAGCTTCCCTGCTCCTCGCCTGAATGATTTGGTCCGTATCGACATGAAGGATTACGCTCTTTGCTACCAATTCCCCTCGTCCCCGACCGGTTTCCAGAACTTCGCCATGTGGCCCCTTTTCAACTGTCTATCCATTCCCAACATTGTCGGTGTGATTGAAGCCGCTGTGTCGCCCACTCGCCGTATCATCTTCGTCTCTCACTACCCAGCTATGCTTACCGCTGCCTCCGAGACCATCCGCTACTGCGTTCGTGTTTACGAGTGGAGTGGTCTGTATGTGCCCGTGGTGCACGCTCGCCATGTTAAGGAGCTCGTTCAGGAGCCTGGCCCTTACATTCTGGGTATCACTGCCGAGTGCCGTACTCTTTTCAACGCCCCCTCCGACGCTCTTGTTGTGGATCTGGACCGCAACTTCGTTCTGACCTCCAGCCCGCCAAATGTCCTCAACCAAGGCCAGCGAACTAAATTCATCAACCGATTGACACAAGCCCTGAACGGCGATGTTTCGCCGTCGGGTGTCCCTACCCACCTGCGTTCGGCTTACGCTGGCGGTAAGCTCATTCCTGCTGGTCAGATCATCGTGATGCGCGGTGAAGTGGAAAGTGTCCAGGAGCCCAACTGGTGGAACCAGGATGCTGTCATGGGTGTTATGGACCACGTTTGCGAGAAGCTGGGTCGTAACACTGGCATGAAGGCCATCTTCGGTGGATCCGTCAAGAAGCCTCTTATGACCAAGGTTTCCATGCGTCACCTTAACGAGATTGTTCGTGAGCGCAACCAGTACTCTCGCGATGCCATGGAAGCCTGGCAAGACTTCATTAACCTCAAGGGACGAATGGATACCGAGCTCAGCAAGGTTACCAAGCGCAACAACTTCCTGGTCGAGGAACTCGAGACCTGGAAGCAGCAGTTCCTCAAGTTCCAGGCCTTTGCTGAGCAGCTCACCAAGGAGACCTCCGAGCTCAAGGTCAAGATCGAGAACCACAAGCGCGAGAACCGTCGCCTCACTGGTCTCATTGACCAACAGAAGGACGACGTTGCTCGTCTTACTCTCCGTCTGTCTGGTACTGAGAAGCAGCGTGATGACGCTCTGGAGGCTCTGGTTCTTCAGCAGGAGATTGCCGAGGAGCTCGAGCGTGAGCGCAAGCGTAACCAGAAGGAGATTTCCGCTCTTACCCACACCAACTCCACTCTCTCCCGCGAGCGTGAAGAGGCTCAGCGCGTTGTCTTGCATCTGCGCAGCCTGATTAATGGCAAGAGCCACCACATGGAGCACATTGTGCGCTCCATTGGTAGCACTTCCGAGATTACTGAGATGGTCGAACAGGGCTACGAAGACACCACCGAGGAGTCTACCGATGAGCGTGCTAGTGCAACATCTGGGAAGGAGTCAAGCAAGGAGACCAACAAGGTCGCAAACAAACCATCGGTAAATCAAATGAGCCCCGAGCTAGAACAGCACCTGCTGAACCTCAGCAAGGATCGCAAGAACCTTGCCCGTCTGAGCGTCACCGACGTTGCGGACCGTTACCTCCGTGACAAGACGGACGCAATTGCAGACATCATCCGCAGCATCAGTGAACAATGTGCCGCCGCCGTTGAGGGTCTCCACTTGGCCCAGGATGCCGAAGATGAGGAGTCCGCTGAGGCCTCTTCATCCAAGGTCCTCCAAAACGACTCCCCTCGCCTCGGCTCGGAATACGAGGATGGCCGTACCACTCGCGCCACCAGCGAAGTCAGCGACCTCGACAACAACTCGCTTCACCCCGATAACCGCCACTCCAGCATCCCTCCCACTCCCGACCTGGTGCACAACCGCTCCAGCACCTCTATGTCCATGGTCAGCAGCTCGACTTTCCCAGAACGATCGAGCCAGCAGTATGGACCCGGCGAGATCCCCACTCGCATCGTTGAGGATGATGACGAGCACACCCATGAGACTGAGAGCATGGATGACCAACAAACTGAGACGGGAACTCTCTCCAAGCAAGCTAGCGAGGATCTCATGCGGCCTCAGACTGCCCGTGTGATCTCCTAGATCTTTTGATTCTAAATTTGATATTTTTTGCCTCCATCAGCTATAGATGATGTGCAACGCTTGACTGAGACGACCTTGTTTGTTTCCTGCCTTTCTGATTCTACTTTGGCGTGGTTTGATCCTTCTTGATGACTTGTGCCGTGGTATACTTTGACAATCCACGCGCACATAGTCCTGGTTGTTCGGCGTAGTCTTGTGCCGTTTCTTCTTGATCTACATTTTTTTTCTACTCTTCATTTCGTCGTGTCGATTTCTGATACTCCCTTATATCCATCCGCCCGCATTCATCCATCCTTCTTGTCTATTGATTATTCAGGGCAATTATATTTCCTTACAGGGATTTGACAACCCCTCCTTCACCTTCACCTTCACCTCCAACCTTTTTTTTTCTTTCTTGTGCTACTGCCCCCAAGGAACCTGTCACTATTTTTTGTCTTCGTCGTGACCTTCTGGTATGGAACGGCTTTACTGCTATCCGCTTCGTCTGCGCATCCAAGTCCAAGTGAACTTGGCGTAAGACAGCGAAACCACTCTGCACCCATTTTTCTCTGCAATTATTTCTTATTGCAGTTTCCTACTGTGTCCCTAGTTTGCCACGCATTCTTCTTATTTCCTTTTGTCTGCGATCGTTGAACTGGACTCTCGATTGCCTTGGATTATTTCCATCCTCTTGTATCTAAAATGGATCTCTAATCAGCATATTTGCTTCCACTGGTTTTGTAGCAGCAGCATCAGTAGCAGTAGTAGGATTCTTAGTAAAAGGACTTGAATGTTCATGGTAGACCTGGTCTCCTCGGATACTTGCATTTTATCAAGAGGTTCTTTAGATGCTTCCAACAATTATGTACATGAAAAACTATATGCTAAGACCTTAGGCCAACTTGCCAGGAACAACAGGGTGACCAGCACTCAGCCCACCACACACAGCCCAGGCCTGACCATTAACATAGCTGCTCTCATCACTACCCAAGAAAAGCGCCACGCGGGCAACTTCATCCGCAACAGCACCACGTTGCAACGGGTTCAACTGTCCAATCTTACGGGTAGTACCACGCTGACGAGCCAAATCAAACACAGGCGCCGTCATGCCGGTTTCAATCAGACCGGGGCAGATGGCGTTGATGCGAATTCCTGTACCGGCTAGCTGGTAAGAGCAGGTTTGGGCAATAGAGACAACAGCAGCCTTGGAGGCGGAGTAATCGGTTGAGCCGGCGTTGGATCGGAGTCCTGCAACTGAGGCTGTACCGATGATTGAACCGCTTGGGTAGGGTTTTGATTCAGAGGTGACCTTCATAGCGGGGGCAGCGTGCTTAGCTGCAAGGAATACTCTGGATGAAAGAACTAGCATTAGCGCTGCATTCACGTTGCAATGGTATAGTATCAAACTGGGGAAGTCTCACCCAAGAGCATTCGTCTTCATAGTCTGCATGAATCCATCCCCGTCAATCTCAGTAAATGGTTTCGGCTGTCCTACAATTCCCGCATTGGCAAAGAAGATGTCGAGACGTCCGTATTTGGTAACAGCATCGTCAATGACGGCCGATACGGCTTTTTCGTCTCCTGCATCGAATTGTCGCACATGTACGTCTACGCCTGGGTAGAGGGATTCGATTTCTCGCTTGTGGGTTGCGAGGTGGGAGTCGCTGTAGTCGCAGATGTAGACTGCTTTTGCGCCATTGTTGGCGAATTGGTGGGCGCTGGCACGACCGATGCCGTTGGGTGAGTTTGCTCCTGTTGATAGGGAAGATGTATTAGCATATCTGTATAGTCTAATTTGTATGAGGTTGAAAGGTAGCTTACCGGTGACAATCACGACTTTGTCCTTTGTTCGGCTGTGGAGATTGGAGTTAGTTAACTCATTCAACAACATCAAAATATACAGCTTGAACTAGTTGCTTTTCTCTGCCCGGATTGAGGTATATAATGACCAAGAATGCCATTCTATAATCAGAAGGTACTTACGGGCCAGCAGAGTCCGAAGCAATGTGACGAATCTTGGGGATACCCTCAAAAGTACCCTCGTCGGGTATGCCCTCTACGAGCTGCTTGCTCAGAGCTTGAAGACGTTGTTTGGCTGCAGCAGAAGACATGTTGATATAAAGCGCAGGGAGAAGACTGTTGTAAGGTCCAATTTCAGTATAAAGCAAGACAGATCACAGGGATAACTCAGGGTCTCTGCGTGCACTGGTCTTCAAGTTGCAGTTGGCAATTAAATAGGGAGCTGAAGCTGGGGTTGCTGCCCGCACCGCTCGTTCCCCCTTCCCCCCACTCCGCCGGTTATGCGGAGGAGCCGAGGCACAGGTCAGCTGACTTGGTCGATGTATATGCTCACGTGACTATTCAATGGATCAATGGTAACCCTAATTGTTGTATGGAGTCTTCTGTCTGACTATACTAGTAACGCTGGTACTTAGTGTTGAACAAGGAGCTTTATTACCTTAGCACCTACTCCAATCGTCTGGAACTTGAATGATATCACGTGAAGTCTCAGTATGGGAAAGCCCCGAAATGATCCTTAATATTCCATCTAACCGTCAGAGCAACGACATGATAACTTCATGGTTCGAAATCTCGGACCTCAATTTGAAGCACTCTAAATGGCGACGTCTAAATTACATACTACTGGTAGTATTACGGTAGAGCATCTCCTTCTGGCGAACGACCACTTGAAGTTCCTTTCACTTTCAAATTTTGTCTACACCCGTATGCTGTTCTACCAATCCTAATTATCGTGAGCTGGTCCATAACACCAGTGAAACTTGAAAAAATAGTACGACGCAGCCCTTCGCCATTATGGGGCTCAGTAAGATATCCAGTATTGAACTCTGCACTACGAGTCCGGTCAAGTCATACTAAAGAACATTGTTTCTATGAAGCATTACCCCATATATCTCCGCGAGTTAGAACCGTCGAAAGATTGTCTAAAATAATCGAAGAGTAGCGCGTTGTGCTCGTGAGAGGAACCCCTTGCTCTGGCAAGACTATTCTTGGTCGTCTACTTAGAGACTACTGCCAAGAGAACAAGATCAAAGGCGAAACCATCCCGGGTGTTCTTCGATGACTGGGCTTATGACACTGATACTAAGAAAACAGACTACAGGCACAGAATCCAAGAGAGAGGCCTTGAACAATCCACTGAGTTCCATAATTACTACCCCTTCATTGAAAACGGCCAGTATCTTCTCATTATAGACGAAGGGCAACGTTCTTGTTCCGACACAAGTCTGTGGCTTGGTTTAATCAAGAGTCAATACCAGTGGAGGTTATCCGGACCAAGAATTTATTCTTGCATCGTATAGTCACCCGATTACGGGCCCAGAACATGAAGTGGTTGGACATAATTGGGCACATCTTACTCAGACTCAACGAGTGTCCATTAGTATTACGCCTTGGAAGCCACCTTATGAGAATTCCACTGTTATTGATATTAAACTATTCTACTATATGGATGAGCTTTCTGATGTGATTTCACGGTTTTCGAGTAGTCCAGAAATTCGCCTGAGTTATAATGCTCGACAGAGGGTTCTTGAACTGACAAATGGACAGCCTGGCGCGGTTTCCGCGATGCTAGGAATGCTATTGAAGGTATGAGCCCACGAATGCTGATATTCGCTTTTTTCTTGTTACAAGCTTTCAATCTTTAATAACGACTATATTAGGTCTATCGTGAAGAGATCACGTACGAACTGACAGAACTTGACGAAAGCCATCTTCAATATGCCCTCAACGATCAAGAATCTATACAGGAAATGTGGTCTTGGCCTTTTGAGCGATCTCTGCCGATTACTACTAGAGGAGTCTCAAAGGGAAATTTTTCTTACTCTACGCAAGGCGTTTGCCGAAGGTTTTATTGAGCGGGACCTCAATGATCAAAGTATCAAGATATGCTATTTTTCCAGATGGCTCCATACGGAGCGGCGGGAGAGGAGTCCAAAGCCCTCAAACTTCTGCCAGTGGTTTAACGACTATGAAATTGTCTGTATCTTGCCAACTCGACTTCATGCCGTGTGAGTAATACTATTATTAGTACATTGAGGATTATTACCCGCTTTATGAGTTAAATTAATGACTCGGGGCATTTTTAGATTCGTGGAACGCCAATTTCCAGAACACATTACCCCTTTTCCAATCCAAACATACCCCACCATTCAAGATTTGATCCTATCCATTTTGAAGAAGTTCTCTCGAAGAAACATCTCTGCTCGATTAGTAAATCATCAGCACAAACTAGCACTTGGCCCAGGCGGCTTTGTACGGAAACCCGAAACCGCGTTCCAGGATGAATTCTATCGTGCAGCCACGAGAGCTTTGGGCTATGGGATGGACGTCAAGAGTGAGTGGTCACCCTCTGGCCCGGGGCGTATCGACTTTGGTATCGGTGAAATGGGGTGGGGTGTTCAATTATTGCAAGACGGAGATGGAGATAGGCTCCATGAACATTGTGGCCGCTTCATAGCTGGGGGCGTTTATTATCCCTGGATTGAGGGAGGTCAAATGACTGACTGGTTGATTCTTGATTGTCGAACTACTGAGCCGCAAGTAGTATACAGTAAGTTCTTTGGCTATAATTCTCTCTTGCTCTCTATAATGAGTGCCAGTGTGACTGACTGACATTTTATCAGATGGTGATGACCCATCGCCAAAGCTTTGGAGAGCTGTTTTCCAAAACGATTTCTCCTTGGTCAAGATTCTCGACAGCAAAAACCAAAAAATCGGTGAGTTTGAACTGGTCAACGACTGTATCGACAGACAATGTGGCTCACAGCTCTATGACTGCCCAGTTTACTAGCTTCCCTCTTACGAATTTTCTACTAATCGTTGCTATAATTTCAGGTATAATTATCTACCTAGGTAGATAGCTTTTACAACCGACAAAACAAAGAAAAGAACATTCTAGTACTAGGAGACATTAAATCAGTACTTATATAAAACCATTCTAGCTTCTATACTATAATCTCAAAACAAAAAGGAGTGATGGCCACTAAGATGCCCTAAATTTAACCATCAGATAATTGATTAGAAGCTCAACCTTGTTCCAATACTAGGTATCTCCTTCAAGGTTGGATTTCAAGTTAGAGCGGTAGTATCATTCTTTTATTGTACGGCTTGGTATTTACGATATCATCTCATCCAAGTGATTCAAGTTGTATTTACTGTGGCTGTTCAGGCCTTTCTTTTCTTTTCTTTTCTCTCAGAAGTACTGGGCCCTGGAGGTACGATATCACCTATCGTATCGTCAAGAAAATTTGCAATATCGTGAAAGGATGCCCAATAATTAGTATCGTAGTATCGCTCGTTTAGTCGGATTCGGGATTTGATATCGTCAAATATTTATGAAGGCCTGGAGTCGATACTATACTAAACGATATCGCATCGAAGGAATTGCCCTTCCAGTGCACTTGGACGATACGGTAGCGTTAACGATATAACGATAACAGTGATACGATATCGCTAAAGGACGATATCGTTTACACACTGTCCTGCTGGAGCCTGTTGAAGGCAATATAGCGAGGAACTTGCACGAGAAAGGAGTGCCGTGACGAGCAACAATATATCGCCCTGCCATCCAATCCCATTTAGTAAGCCGAGGCTCAGGTCATGTGACCTTACTTGTTGAACCATATCACGTGACAGCAACATCACGTCATGTGCCGGTGCTTGTTTTGGGCGCGGCGACGGAGATGTTTTGGGTGGAAGAAGAGCCTCCTTTTTCCTCCCTTCATGAAAAGAATAGAAGTTCTCGAATGTGAATCGCATTCCTCGTTATTTGCGAAATCTGACCTTGGTGAACACATCTAGTTATCCTTTGTTTTTTCCTTCTTTTTCTTGGATTTTGCTATCTCCAAAAGTGCGTCGATCTCCCTTCATTCCCACACAGATCCACACCAACCCGGCTAGGATCGCCCAATACCAAAGGCCACACAAGAAAGGGCGGAGACAGACAGTCAGTTGGGCAGTCAGTGACTATTGAATGGATAACTGACAGGCTTTCAGTCCAGCCCTTACTTCTCCTTCCATCGTCTTATCTACTAGCTTGGATAGCCCCAGTTCCTTCCCATTATCGGCTTCCCACACTTCACCCATCCACCCCCAACTCTCTCTGCAGCATTCATGAAGTCCACAACCACCCCATTCGACATCTACGCCATTCATCAGTCGTTGAGTCATGGCGGAGCCCGATCCTCACCCACAGCGAAGGTCCTCATCGCAGGCCTCCTCAGCTTCCAACCGGAGTGCAAAGGCTAGGACCCTCCGGTCTAAGGTCCAGAAGCGGCATTCGGGTTCAAATACCACCACCGACTTAACCTCATTCCCGTCGTTGCCTCCAAGTTCGCCGCCTGACAATAACTCCCCCGCCTTGACGCGCGGCATGACAACGACAATGCTGACGGGAGTCGCTGGAAATGACGCAAATGAATCTGGTCGCGGGCGTAAGGCCACCCTGGCTCGGCTGACAACAGGGGTATCCCATACCTCTGGCCGGGCTGCCCTATTCGACGACTCGTTTCCGACCCGCGATATCCCAGGAGCCCTGCACTTGGCGGATGATTCCCATATAGAACGAATGATATCAACTACCGGTCCAGTTAAGATAGTCAGGCAGTTCGCCCGTGATCTGGCCCAGCGGGATGCGGAGATTTCCGCATTGCGGCAGCGGGCCGATGCGCGGGAGCGAGAACTGAAGAAGATGCTTCGAGAGGTGTCGGTTTCCAATCAAGATATTGAACGTCGGTTGTATCAAATGGAGAATTCCTTAGAGGATCGCAACTCTGATGGAGAGAGCACGCATAGTGCGAGTCAAGCTTCGCAGAATTCCGGCTTGGATGGACTCATGTCTCAGGCTATGACCGATGCCGTTGGTTCTAATGACGGGGATCTGCCTGAACAAACCTCTGATCTCCAGGCAACTATTCGGCCTCAGCGGCCAGACAATGAGCCACGGGATAGTGCCGGTAATCGCAAACGACAGGGCTCCCTACGTGGCTGGCAGGAATATTTCTTTGGATCAACAAATGCCAGCCGCAAAACCAGCCGTGCGAGCAGCATCATGAGCGATATGCAAGAAGTCGATGAAGAAGATGCCCAGCGCACTCGAGTACCAAGTAACCCCTCAGTACGCCGCAAGGCTCTAGATGAGCAGCTCTTTCACCCTCCCAATGGAAAGCCTGGCTCTGTCGCCAGCGAGACCCTCGGACGACGAGCCACAAGTGGTTCCACCAACGGTGATGATGCTAGCGTACATTCACGCAAGTCTTCTCGATCTCTTGGTTCGTGGACAGTCAAGTTGTTCGCCGGAAACAACCAGGGGGCAAGAGATTCTAGCGACTCAGAGGCTAGTCGCAAGATATCAGACAACCAGGATAAAAATACAGATCCCAAGGGCTCAATGAGTGCTGTGGCCGCCTTGAAGAGAATCAATAGCAACACGAATATGCCTAACTCTGCAGGAAGAGGTGTTACTAGCAACACAGGCACGGTTCGAATCAATCCGTCTGCACGAAGAACTCCGATATCCAGCATCGCACAGGGTGCGGCTGCGGCTGAGAATCCGGTTCGAAGCTCGACTAACCTAGGTCCTGTGGAGATGGATGCCATTCTACCTGTAGAATCTCGCCCACCGACACTAGCCCCCATTTATAATAACTCCCAGGCGGGAGAATTTCTGACAGATCGATTTGGATTCATCTATGATCAGCGTCGGAAAAAGCGTCAACGAGAAGCAAACACTAGTAAGAATAGCAAAAATCGACTAAGCATCACCGAAACCCTCGGAAGTCTACGCAGTGACTCTGATGTTGAAGATGAGAACCAGAATCTGCCATCAGCCACACCAGAGACACCCGGTTCACCTCCCGACTCTCCTGGTGACCCCGAGAGTGGGAGCGCGGGTTTCCGCCGATGGCAAGACTATCTCAGAATGCCTTCTCGCCCGACAGAACTCTTATCTCATACGCCTTCTACTGCTCCTATCGTTTCATTGACTACAGCAGAGCCAAGCCGATCGCATAGCTCGTCAGTATCGGTGGCCCAGGATGGAACCTTGTCGCTCAACTCAGCCCAGCCTTCTGCTAGCACATCGGCAATCACAGCAGATCGACCCGAGTTCTCGGGCATTTCATCAGAAGAACAACCTTCTGTTCGAATCAATGCTTCCGAGACCGAGCCAGTCAAACTCCTGCTTGAGCAGCTCACCGATCTTCATGATTCCTTGCAACGTGATCGCACTGTGAGGTGGAATGAGTTTCTACGCAAAGTACGAGCCGAGCGCCGGAAAGAAGGAGAAGCTGCGGCCGCAGCCGCCGCCGCGGCATCGTCAGAGCGATCTGTCACGGCAGTGGACACTCCAGAGGCAACTCTTGCAGATGGCGAGGTTATTGGAATTTCTGGACTCGGGAACAAAGGCAAGGTGGGCCGCGCCAAGTGGCGAGAATTCAGGACTCTCGTCCTTGGTGGTATTCCTGTGGCACTTCGGGCCAAAGTTTGGTCCGAATGCAGTGGCGCCTCGGCGATGCGAATTCCGGGATACTACGACGACCTAGTTCGCGGAGTTGGTGGCACCGAGCCAGAGCCCTCTGTCGTTGCTCAGATTGAAATGGACATTCGACGTACCCTTACAGACAATGTTTTCTTTCGCAAGGGACCTGGCGTTGCCAAGCTCAAGGAAGTTCTTCTCGCATACTCTCGCCGCAACTCCGAGGTGGGCTATTGCCAGGGCATGAACCTCATTGCCGCATCGCTTCTTCTTATCATGCCAACTGCGGAAGATGCTTTCTGGATTCTGACATCTATGATCGAAATCATCCTTCCCGAACATTACTTTGATCATGGCCTCATGGCATCTCGCGCAGATCAGACTGTGCTTCGACAATACATTACCGAGTTGCTGCCTAAGCTGTCCGTGCATTTAGAGGACCTGGGTATCGAGTTAGAAGCTCTCACCTTCCAATGGTTTCTGTCTTTGTTCACCGATTGTCTCTCCGCAGAAGCACTGTATCGTGTCTGGGATGTCATTCTCTGTCTCAACGTGACTAGCGCGGCGCAGAACGGCGCAGGGGCTACTGCATCTTCCGCGTCAAGCATCAAAGATGGTGACAAAGCTCCTTCAGCCTCGGAGGACCTTGCCTCTGGTAGTGGAGGTGGAAGCACATTCCTTTTCCAGGTTGCCCTGGCATTGTTGAAGCTCAATGAGCCGCAACTATTGACAAGCTGCTCTACACCAGCCGCTCTTTATACTTACATCAACCACCAAATGACTAATCATGCGATTAGCATTGATGGGTTGATCCAAGCCAGTGAGGCTCTTCGCAACATGGTTCGCCGGGAAGACGTTGTCTCGAGACGAGCTGGAGCTTTGAGAGAAATGCGCGGGTTTGGTTGAGCAGCCAGCTAGAGTTATTATTTCATTTGTCCCCGTCTTTGCCCCCCTTTTTTACCTCTTTCCCATTTTGCTCGGTTACTGGTGGATATTGTCCTTCCTTTTTTATTCCCCATTTCACATTTAGACTTGATGATGCCAACGACATAAGCATGGCATGGAGTTTTGGCCTTTTGTCGTTTTTCTCATATCTTATTTCTTGATATCCCACTGACTTCATTCCCTGGCGCTTTTTCTTGTCTATTTTCGCAAACCAAATCTTGGCCTCGGCATTCAACATTCAACCTGTCTCCTATTTTCCCGGAAGCATTCAAGATACCCCTAGCTCTAAGGTTACAATTGGGTTCATATTAGATTCTCTCAAGATTTCCGAATTGGATTCCGCGCAGTCTAGTATTAGGCTGTATCATATCTATCTTTAAACTGAAACTCTACCACCACTCTAGGGTAACCTAGGGCAGTCTATTCTATTATCTAGGTACCCTAGTATAATGACTCTCTATCTAATCTCTATCAAAGTCTAAACTCCACCAACCGAGAACCGACTCCAGCTCCGAATACGAGCTCCGTAGATCTTGAAAATAATCGGCGACACCATGATGCACGCAGACAGACAAGCTAACAACGTAGCCGACCAAGTGATGTGCAATTTCTCATACATCGGACCCTCAAATAAAGGAAATGACGCCGAAACAAGACTTCGAACCATGACGTGGATGCTAATAGCCGACACCGTATTCAGCAGATAAACGTCCACAATGTATGCGATACCAGTGATGAAAATGAGCTGCAGAGACAGCCCGATGAAGAAGCAGGATATCACTTGTGCTACCCAGTGGGTATTTCCAGTCCATCCGAACCAGATTAGACTTGGAGGGAGTAATACAGCGCCCAGAATCATTGGTGGTAGTCTATCTTCAGGGGGTACGCGAGCTGAGACACCACCCTCGACTGTCTTTTGAGCGTATCGTCTCCATATCTTCTTATACCAGGTCATGGTGTATAGGGAGAAAACACCCAGGGCGGATAACACACCCAACCCGACTGCAATGAAGGGTAATGTAGTAGCAGGTGTACTCCAACCACGCATTCGAAACGCACGCGGAAACAATTGGTACGAGAGATAGAGCGACCCGTAAACCAACGTCAAGTATACGGTCATCACGATGAGAATTGGTTCCTGGCAAAACATCCGAATAGGCTTTGAGCAGTACTTTCGAAGTAAGACCTGTGGGTCTAGCGATGCCATTTCGGCGCGAGCTCTTAAATTTTCATTTCCTGTTTCTTTGCGAAGACGTGCTGCACGACGCATGAGAAGGCGATTATGGGAAGTTTCTCGGAGTAGTGCGATGCATAGTACTCCGACGACGGCACACACTATCAAAGACGTCCACGCTGTCCAGCGCCAGCTGTAGCGGTCGACGATGTACGCGCCCACGATGGGACTAATCGTCGAAGCTAAGTTCATAATCGAAGCGGATGTCCCGACAGCGATACCTCGAGTAATGGGCCCGAAGATATCGGCCAGTAACCCCGATCCAACGGCTAGACCACCACTGCCCAGCATACCTGCCAGAAAACGACTGACTAAAATCGTGGCCACGTTACGCGCGAGAGCGAGTGGGATCTGGAAGATACCGCAGCCTGCGAGAGCAATTGCCATTACGGGGAGATTGCCGACTACTTCTGCCATTGGTGCGAAGATTAGTGGACCGACGGCGTAGCCTGCCATGAAGAGCGCGACTCCTAGACTCATTACTTCTTGTGATGCGCCATATTGTTGGGCTGTGACGCTTGTAGCGGAGCCGAAGATACTGGAGCAGAAGGAGATGGAGAAGATGACGGCGAGGGGTGCTGAAGAGCGTAGGAGTTTCTTCTTTCGTGGCCAGTTTTGCGGGTTTTCGGGGTCGTCTGGTCCATTCCAGGTTACTAGGTCGAAGGATGATTCTGGGTCTGAGTCGTTTGACGGTGGCGTTATCGTTCCAGGTGTGGAGAGGCCATCGGGCAGACCGATTAGATTGATTTGGATGGTTTCATCCTGCTTTTTGGATGGATGTTTTGCAGGGAATATGGGTGGGTTGTTTGCAGATTCCATCACAGAGAATTGGGATTTGTAACTGGTGTGAGACTCTGGTGGGAATTTCTCTTCTCTTATCAGGGTGTTGGGATCGGCAATTGATGCAGGAGGTGGAATAGTTCGGGTCCACCTGGAGGATGTCCGATTCAAGCTGCGATGGATGTTCGAGATGTGACGGTGCCAGGAGATGTCAAATTTGGTTTGAACAATGGCAATTGATGAATTAGATAATATATGGCGCTTAATGAGAGATACCTTGAGGGTTCTATTAGGTTATTTAGCAAGAATATGAGAATAATGTTGTGATGGTCGAAGTATTGAAGTTCGGAAGGATGGCCGATCCGCCGAGGCTGGTTAGGGCATGCCCGGGCAGATGACTCGGACTCGGTATTGGACCGGCGCCCTGGTACATACATAGTATGTGTCCCGGATCTATAGCATAGCACTATCTAGTAGTAGGAAATAGAGTATAGAGTACTACTATAGTATAGTAGTAGTATAGCAGTAGTACTTAGGTATACTAAATAGTAAAGCACTATTGTCTCCTACTAATAATACCTGGTTAGCTGTTACTATTTGATATTACTAGTAGTATCTCCTAGAGAATTTGAAGTGAATAATACTACCTACTACCCTACCCTAGGGTACTCTAGAAGTAGGCAGATATCTTAGTATCAAAATGACCCTACATTAGGGTATGGGATAGCAGTTGCTGTAGTATCGCTCCTTCCCAGGTAGTAGCCTTAGAGTTCTTTCCTCTTTTATTCTATTTTCTTCTAAACTTGGGGAGCTCCTTCCCTCCTCGTCCTCTTTTCTTCTTCTCATGTGATCAGCAAACAACATCCCATGAACTGGGAACCCTCCCATCCCCGTCAATCTACTGCTGCCTTCAAGTTTGATCTACTCATCCATCTCAACTTGACCTTAATCTCTCTCACTCGACCAATACACTGTATTCAACTCCCCACCATCTCTCCACTTATTCTCACATGAATATCCATCATGGGTACCGGTAAAGTATGTTTTCACTTTCATATCTCCTGCTCCAGACAAGACCCTCTACTGACGGTGTATCTGATCGTCTCTGGTGCAGTCCAAGAACAAGACCAAGGGCAACGATAACAGAATCAAGAACATCATCAAGACCGGAATCAAAGACGAGTGCAAGAAAGAGCTCAAGAGCGATACTAGCAACAACGATAACAAGAACAGAGGCAGGAACTGGCACAAGAACCAGCGAAGAAAGATGAACAAGAGGAAGAGGAATGAAAACAACAAGTTGAACTCCAACCAGACCTCTCTTCAACCTCGACTCAGTGACAATGACACAACGAGAACAAGTTCCTGCAGTGACTGCGGCAAGTTTTATCACCGTGAGTGCCATTCCTGATCATTCAACCTTGTCTCCATCCAACGGGGTATTCTTATGCAAGTTCAAGTTCAAGTCACTGACCAATCTAAACCTGGACAGGCCGCGGTGATTCTATCTGCCATGTTCAACAGCTCCGCTTTGCCTATGATCATCTCTCCGTCAGATTGACCCAATACCAACACAGCAACATCCAGTTGATGAAAGAGGCAACAAACCTAAAACAACAGCTATCCTACCAAACCGTAAGACCAACCGCACTTCATTCTCCGTCCTTTTCACCCAGTACTGACTCAAAATAAGCAAGCCTACGAACACTGGCAGAGGAACTGGCCACTTTACCACACTGGGTTCCAGAATTGGAACTCAAATTTGTCCTATTCCCATTATCAAAACAGACAAAGAAGCTATCAACAACCTCTCATGATGGGACCCCCGATTCACTGGACTCGCGACGGCCAAAACAATTACCACCATCACTACCATTACTATAACCATTATCAGATGTCAGAGTCCGCTTACGCTGATCCGAGCACTTCTTTCGGTGTCAATAGGATTGAGTCGGCATCGGCTGTTGATACTGATACTGTTATGGGTGAGGCCAGAGATGATATGGATTGTATTCTCTAGGGATGAGTGGGTTCTTGGTTCCAATGCAGCGCCGGTGAACGGCGGGTATTCCTGAAGGGATATGGATTAGCATCGGTATAAGATCGTCCAGCGTCGTTTTAATTTTTTTTATCCAAGGTAAAGTACAGTTTTAGGCAGTAGTATCAAGCAGATTAATCTTGAACCTTGCGGTGCCTTAGTAGGTGCTGAGCCAGACAGGGTCTTTTGAATGAGATAGTCTGGGATTATTTGCAGCATACATTCACATTGAGTTCTTACGTCAACTTGATACTCAGTCTGTAAAGGTTTTTAACTTGTATTGAATAAAAGAAAGCTGTGACTACTACTTGAAGAACTCAAAATCATGATATGAATATGAAAGTCAATAGATTTATTCTAAAAAATCCAGCTTAAATGGCCCCTTTAGCTAACAAGCCAGATCAGACAGGACTCCATTTAGCCATGAGCTAGCTCTCTCTACCAAGTGGGTCAACGGTCAAAGCATAGGCCATTGCCAAGTCAGCAAGAGCAAGACTTCCCCTGCGCCTTGACCCGATTCGCCAATATCAAAGCGAAGGATGACTTGTCCAATTCGATGACAGTGCGATTGTCGGTCCTCGTCCAATGATCGAAGGTCTCGCACGGGGCTTCTTATCGTGAGTTAAATCCCGAGGGGTTGGGGACTCGGAAGAGCTTGCATATGCAGGAGATCGGTTGAGGCGGTGAAATCCAACAGCAAATGAACAGCGTAGATCACGGTCCTGTATGGATTATAAGAGGAGCTCTGAACCCGCGGACGTCAGCTGAGGATCGAGTGGAGTAGCTTTGGCCTCGACCCAAAATCTGGTTCCCCCTGTGTATGATTGATAGGACAGACCCAAGGCTGTCTCTCTAGATCACTCTCTTTTTGTGGTTCCCTTTTGCGTCTTCCTGAAAAACTGAGTGTATTATATCCCACTCAACTCGGTCCATCCTGCACCCAGAACCGGCCATTATCCAGATATGACGTGAGATCAAGCGGGTCGATAGTAGGCCGAACGCCGAGTTCCAGCACGTCGCGTGCCACTGCTTTAATCTGCCGCATGATGGACTGTGAGATGGCCCATGTGCGAGCCAATGATCTGAAAACACCAATTGTGAGCCCAATGCGATCCCGACTTGGGTCGGGCATTTGGCCAGCCTTCACAGAGCAAGCGGCGAGTTGAACGATGGAGCTGAGTGTGAGTGCGCAGATAAAGAAAGGCGTGTGTCGTTCCACGGGTAATCGCATAGCAGCCAGAGTGGAAAGCTCGCTGGCTGCCTTGACGGCCTTCATGGCATGCGCGTGGTGGGAAAAGGCGGGGACACTGATCGGGCCGTGGTGACCACAGATGACCTCGGATGCGACTGCTGGGGATGACAGGAGGTCTGAACGAGGGAAGTTCAAGTAGATGGAGGCCCCATTTACGATCATGGTCGCCTGGAACATGATCTCGTCCACTGAGCCATCCGGCCGCATGAGCTCCGCCTTGGATTCCGGTAGGTGGTGGAACCAACTGGCGATACGCGCATCGATTGCTTCGACATGATCCTGCTGTCCCTCGGTCATCTCCTGTGTGGCGACGACGCGACCAAGGATCCGAACCGCTTCGATTCGATAGGAGTAAGATGAGAAATCGCGCTCTTCATCGGCAAAGACTCGTTCATCGAATTGCGCAATAGTCGGTGGAGGGGGTGGGGTCAGACCATCCTGGTAGATTCGTTCCTCGCAGGGGAGTGGAACTTCAGGTGACACCAGGTTAGTGCGGTAGACACTCTGCACTCCAAGTGCCGTGAGCAGCCCTTCAATGACGAATAGTTCCCACCAGGTTCGTCGCAGACACTCGGCTCGAATGGGGTCACCGTTGCTCGCGACGTCGGCATAATTTGCTTGGTTGAGACCAAGCTCGAAAGCAAGATCTACCGCGCTCGCTAGACATTGCCCAGCCTCGGCTCGCTCATTGCGCGAGTGCAAGACAATCGCCAACAGAAGAAGCGCCTGCACCTTCTCGACACTGGTGGCCTGGTCTTGAACCACTGCAACCACAGTCGGGCGATAAATCTCACTCGAGGTAGCCGGGGTGAAGTGGGCGCCAATAAACTTCATGACTTGTTCCAAATACACGGGGAAATTGGCTCGGTATAAGAATCGAAGCGGGGGGAGGATCGGATGCGCAGCGTGAAAGTAGGTGTAGTACATGTCGAGCAGGTAGCCATCGCCGCCGATGGACGAGGAGGAATCTGGCGTCAAAGGGCCGGTGATCGGACGGGTCGTTGAAGTCATTGTCATGGGCATTTCGTGTAATCCGGGGCTTGCCGACCCGGAAGAGAGAAATGGGATCGTAGGCGTATATTGATAACCTGCAGCACCGCTACCTCCACCTCCGACTCCTCCTCCGCTGGATAGATGATTCCAGTCCACGCCAATATCTGATTTACCAACGGCAGAACCCGAGTCCATGCCCAGGTGTTGATCAGGCGACACCGAGCTACTTTCCTCGGCGCGACGTTTCTTAGATGGACCTTTGTAACCTCTGCGCGATTTGGTATAATTGCACTCGGCGCCGGTCAGGGCGCAACGACCGCATATCGGCGTTCGGCCATCACACTTGAGATGCTTCTGGCGACAAAGAAGACAGGCGAGTAATGATGGGCCAGGTGCTTTCAAAGCAGGACCAGGACCGGCAGGGATCTGCGGATCAGCCATGATAATTTGAGTGAGGGGAATAATAGGAAAGATGCATAAGGGGAGAATAAATAATAGAGAGAGAGAGGGAGAGAGAG
Organism: Penicillium paxilli ATCC 26601; assembly: GCA_000347475.1. NCBI lineage: Eukaryota > Fungi > Ascomycota > Eurotiomycetes > Eurotiales > Aspergillaceae > Penicillium > Penicillium paxilli. The sequence continues at coordinate 162,460 of KB644892.1, forward strand.
AAAGGAAGAAAACCGTTATCCCCGGAGGGTGAAAGGTGGAAAAGTAAAGGGTGGAGGTAAGTGGAGGAGGGGAACTTGAAAGAGAGAGAGACACAGCAAGGATGGCCCCGGCTCGGCTCGATGCCACTTGTACTTCATTCCCTTTACTTACTACACTTGACACTCTCTACACCACACTTCCACTTCACAACTATCCACAAAGCTACACATATTCCCTCCTAAACTGCGACTCCTCCTCTACTCGCCCTCCAGCTCGAATTGATTCTCAATTCCCTTTCGCGCCAATCTACTCCTACTCCTACTCCACCTTACCGCTACCACCTCTACCACCTTCACAATGATCTCCGACGGTGACCTCTATCGTCTTGCCATCTTCCTTGGCTCCTGCGCCATGATGATGATCGTCCTCTACCACTTTCTCGACGTCAATGCCTCCGACGATACCCCCGAGACAGTCCCCGCCAAGTCCTCCAAGTCCACCGAGTCAACATCGTCACCCGAGGCCACTGAATCCGGGAAATCCAAATAAACGACGATGGGCTGTGAAATACTTGATTTGATATCTTCAGAAGCTGCGGGGAACGATGGGCTGGAATCTCCATCTACCAAGCTTTCTTTGGCGTTTCAAGTGTGGCCATGACAGTGGTAGAACTGCATTGCTTCTACAATATACCGTGGCAGTTCCGTCCCGTCGTGATGGTCCATTAAGCTTCAATCTTTCAATCTTTCTTTCTTTCTTTCTTTCTTTCTTTCTTTCTTTCTTTCTTTCTTTCTTTTTGTTTGTTACTTTTTTTTACTTGTTTTGTTTTGTTTTCGCGGCATATACCACAATGTGACTTGAGTTCTTACGTGTCAATCGCAGTCTACACTTATTTTTTAAAAGGATCTTCCAAGGTTTCTCTCCGCCAATTCATGGATTCAATTGATGGGACTAGAAGCAAACATGTGCCATATCCCAAATGGAATGGGAGATGGGAGATGGTACGCAGGTAAGGGAATAATAGTGTCCGTCCAATTTCAGACTTTCGTCGAAATCGCAACACCACAAACGTGTAGACATGAGTGACAAGACGGATCATTCTTTCTTTAGGGGTATAATGGAAACAACAACGCCGGTTCTTGCGGCAGGGTATCATGGAACGAGAGATGAGAGGGAAGCGGTGGGAGAGGGGAGAGGGGAACATCGAAACAGATCAGTTGGCAAATGCCCTTTCTTCCCCGTTGACTGTTCCTTGGCACATCATAGGGGAGATTCGATGGCTGCTTGCCTCGATTGTGGCACCAACTTCATCGAGCCAGGCCACACCTCCTTCGGTCATATTTCGGGCACTCCGTTCTGCGTGGCCGAGTGATCGATTTCCGTGTGTTCGACTGAAGGCCGCCACCATGGTATTATCAGCCGGTAAAGCGATGGCACTAGGGCGTGTATTATGCGTGGCTGGCATGTTCGAGCGTGGGGTGGTCCTTTCATCAGCTAGAGAAGCCAGGGCGGTATTAGACAATGTTTTCCAAGAGGTCTCTTTCAAAGCCGAGCTTCTGGTAACAAGATATCGAACGAAGGCGTCTCTTTTTTCTCACCAGTAACGGGTACATTAGGTCCATCCCCGAATTTCCAAGCCATCGGGCCAAGATGCGCTTGCTGAAGATGCTTCAGCATATCTGCTGCTGCCTTGGGACTCGAGTCACTGCATTTCCCCCAACTGCAAATAAATCTGAAGGGAATGTGATTTTGAAGCAAGTGACTTTCGAGTGCTTTGAGGTTATGCAGCTCAGATTGGCACGTTTCCCATCGACACCGAAACACCGGGTAGTGAATGTTGGATGATTCTGGAGCAGGAACAGCCACCTCCACGGTCTTTTTAGGGCGACCAGGTCGTTTCTTTTGGAAAGACATTTTCACTGGAGATGGTGGGATAACTACTAAAGGTTGTGGGTGACCCTTAGAGGAAGATGAGCGAGGAGTGCTGTCAGCCCTCCTAGGCTCCGACCTGAAAGTTTCCGGTTCCGTGGGTGTTGCTCGCGCGGTGGGGATTGGCTTGGGTTTTGGCTTAAGTTCAGATTTCGGTGTTGACTTGGACTTGGTTGGTTTGGGAGGCTTGGTTTTAGGAGTGGACTTCGGCGTGGACTGAGTGAGTACAGGTACTTTTGGCCGGGGCGGAAACTCGTAAGGCGATTGGTAAGCGGGTACGGACGATTTCGAAGATGAGTGGAGAGAGATAGACGGGCGAGATTGGTAGGTTGGGCGTTGGAAAGGCAACTCGCTAAGATTGTTGTAGGTTGTGTTGGTCCCGGACGCGGGGGAGCGAGAGACGTGCACATCAACCCAAGGAAGAGACGACAAGTTTGGCGGTGATTTCGGCGGTGGAGGAGGTCGGTGGGCGGTCACTTGGCCTACACCCGCCGAGGCAGGGGCCACTGGAGCCACTGGAGCCACTGAAGGAACCGGGGCTGCAGGGGCTGCTGGGGGTGCTATAGAGGGCCTCGGGGGAGCACCAGCACTATTTCCAGGCCAACTGGCATGGGCAGGCACATGCACAGACGGGAAAGTCCCTTTTGGTGGTAGATTACCTGGTAGCGGGACTGGTGCTGGTGCTGGTGCTGGTACCCGCTGTGCTTCAACAAATGATCTCGCTTGAGCCTCTTCAACAAGGTCCCAGCGGAAAGTAGTCAAATCCTTGAGGCGATCAACCTCGGGAAACTTGTTACGCATAGGTTCCAAGTGATGATTCAACATTTTTTCATCGGGATGTTTGTCACAATTGATCAACACATCATGGGCAATTGTTGCCGGGTCGTATGAATCTCTCTTGAGTGCATCGGAATAGTCCAGTCGTTGAATCATATCAGTTCTCATCGCGATGTGCGACTGAGACGGTGAATCGCGAAGATAATTGCCAGGTTTGAATATGAGACCGAGAACGAGACCACCATGCCCAGGTTTGGTGGAATCTTGTTTGCTCCCGTCGTTCAATCGGCGTGCCTTAGAAGCTGATGGCTGTCCAGGACTACTACTTGGTCCTGTGTTTCCATTGAAACGTGGCTGAGCTTGCGCGGCTTGGGCAGAATTCCATGATTTGGGCGGAAGAGGTGGCGATGGCTCAACAGGAGGTCTGAAACTTGTTGATGGAGCTTCAGTACGGGCTGCTGTGGTCGGGACTGATTTAGCTGGAGGAAGATTGGAGGGCTGATTTTGGAAACGAGCGCCAGTGGGTGGCCCGGCTTTTTGCACAACACCTGCAGATGGAGTTGTCGGGTTCTGTGGTGGTAGCTGTGACGGCAGTAGCGTCGCTGGGCTACTATTTTGGGACTGTGCAGGCTGGGCAATTGAGGCAGAGGAAGCAGGCGATGCAACCCTGGGAGCCTGTGTATATGCAGAGTAGACTTCCTGTAGACGATGTGCATGGCTGGTCGATACTGGCCGAATAGGCACTGGAGCAGCTGGCACCGCGTGAGAGGTAGAAGTCAAAGGTGCAGCGGAGGGACTAGAGGTAGGATGATTGGATTTTGGTAAATGCGTGCGTGGTGCAGAGAACTGCGAGAACTGCGCAGCTCCCGTTCCCCTATCTTGAATCGATAGATCTCGATTCGATACATTTGGAGAGGCACTCGACGTGGAAACCCGGGAAGGAACTTGAGTTCCTGTCCTGTGATCTTTCATTGGGACGGGAGACCCAGTACCTGTGGAGCTACCGGATGTCGGTGGATGATACGATGCAGGGGTACCTTGAGATGTCGGAGTACGCACTGTCCTTGCGGGTTTTGATTCAGGGAATGTCGGTTTGGCATGATGGGCTGTTTCAACGGATGTGGCCACAGATTTCGGGGGTTGAACATATGGGCTTGCTCCCTGGGGGGTTCGACTCTGTGCCCGTTCATGATTGGAGCCTTGCTGGTTGGAAATGGTGGTGCTGGACTGTCCAGACGAGATATTAGAGCGAACCTGGGAGGTTGCAGGTGAGCTAGCAAAGGTTGTTGGAGCAGAGTTATTCCAAGGCAATGTCTGAGTCGGAGGCACGCGCATCTGAGGCTGGGATGGACTCTCTGAGGTTCTTTGCAAAAGGCCTTGTATTGGTACAGGAGCAGACTGCTGTGTTGGAGACGCTGAGCTCGTTGTATTATTCTGTGCTGCTGGAGAAAAATTCGATTGATGGCCGAAATTTGACTGGTCGTGACCAGTAGAATAATGACCGTAGTAGTGCTGCTGCGGCTGTTGTTGTTGCTGCTGCTGATGCTGCGCTTGATTCCAACGATCCAGCTCGTCCCTCAGGCGTCTCTGTTCTTGTAGCCTTTTCTGCATATCCTGTCGCTTTTTCTCCATCGCCTGCTCTCGTTGCAGCTGCTGTTCTTGTCGTCGGTTCTCTTTCTCTCGTTTTTTCTCCTCCGCCCGGCGCTTCTCCTGCTCTTGTCTTTGCTGCTCTTGTCTTTGCTGCTCGAGTCGTTGCTGCTCTCGCCGCTTCTCCTCCTCTTGTCGCTTCTCTTGCTCCCGTTTTTGCTGCTCCTTTTCTTGTCGTCGCAGTTCTTGCTCTCGGCTTCGCTGCTCCTGCTGCTGCGATTCCCACCAATGCTGTTGTTGAAGCTCTTCCTGACGCTTCTGTTGATACTGCTGATACTGCTGCTGCTGTCGACCTGGATCGGAGTATTGCTGTTGCTGTTGATAATGCCGCTGCGCTGGCTGCTGCTGACTAGATTGCACACTTCTATTCTGATCCGCATAATACGGAGACTGTCGCCATTCTACCTCCGTCGGTCTCTGGGCTCTCTGCTCCTGCGCATCAGCATTCGCATCAGGCGGTTGTCCTCCTGTCCGATGAGCTTCTCGAGCTCGCACATACGCGGCGTAAGCGAACTGAGCCATTTGCGCTGCATCTTCGAATGCTGGGTGCGGTGAGGATTGTGGGGGGATTATTAAATGTCTTGGGAGTCCGTCTTGGGTTTGGTCTGCGTTGGTTTGGGACGGGGACTGGTCTGTTGGTGGAAATCCATTTGCCCATTGATAGCCTTCGTGATTGCCATTGTTGGCCATTACACAGGACTAGTTGTGTGATTCACAGTCATGAATTGTGAATTTAGGTGATGCGAAAGGCTAGGAATAGGCGATTATTCCACAGGGGAGGGGGAAGGACTGGTCAGCCTCTTATCCTTTCGCTTGTCACCTTCAAGTCATGGAGAGGCCGACTCTCATTCTCCGCGTTCACGCGCCTTTCGGCAGAATCAGACTGGTGGACCGTGGAGTTAGGCGGTGAGGGGGGCTCATAAAAGAAAAATCCCGAATCTCAACATCCCGCATTCTCCAAGACTCTGAGATCCGCTTTATTATGCGACTCGTCAGACTGTCATGATGCAAGACAGATATCTGGACCTCTCACCGTCTACTTATACTAATGACTGAAACGATGGAGGAGATTTGAATACCCATTATTGAGCAACTAATCAACCACAGCAAACCGATACCTTCCTCTTCGTGACCGTCTACACTTTCTTGGATACCGCTGGTGAAATACCGGGACTCGCCTAAATATCTCCTCGTCAATCCCGCCTCGGCGGACTCCTGATGGTTGAAGAGGTAAACGATTGGCGTATAGCGAATTGCAGTACTATTTGGTCTACGACCAGATGGTACGATCTCGCTTGCAGACCGACTCTTGATGCCCTGATCCTGTCGGTTTGATAGTGAGGTACACTTTGAAACGAATATACACAGGCTATTTCTAGTAATATGGTATAGAAATATGCTAGTTTACTGTTGCAGATGACAAAATTGAATAAATGTACATCATGTTTTCCCCAAATACAGTCTACATAAAACCGAAAGAAGATATCGTATCATACCTCGTCAAAGCTGGGGCGTAAATTTACAAGACATCTGGAGTATGAACGAAAAGAAAAGAAAAAGAAACCAACGCTTGCTGAATACCGACTTGGTACTGGAGAAAGAAAGCAACTTCAAGTCAACTCTGTCCACTAGCAATCCACCTCATCAGATCTTACTCCGACGGGACTCCCTACCCTGCCCGGGTGTTCCCTCATGAGCTGTGACTAGTACACTTGGACCACGCAGGTAATCCACAGCCCATACCAATGAACAGGTATAAAAGGAAAATAACCACAACACCCAGCAAAACCATCAACTTGACATTCTTCCACCACATACGCCTCCGCAAACCCCGACTACGCATACGGAAATCATGCGCACTCCCACCCAACCGGTCCGTCTTATCAACAAGCAAATCAATCCGCTCTCCACGCTCAAGAACCCGCTCAATATTCTCCGTCATGATATCACGCACACTGTCGATTTCCCGCTTCGCAGATGCGAGCGAGTCACCCGGTGGAGCAGTGTTATATGTCTGAAGAAGAGAGCGGAGTTCCGTATTGAATGCCGCACATCCGTAGGCTGGTAGCGAGCTGAAATCCGTACTGGAGGGGTTGTATGTTGTCAGGAACTTGCGCTTCATTTCGAGGAGATAGGCGAATGGGATGCGGCGGCCTTGTTCGGCGGAGGCTACGACGATGAAGCTTAGGGGCGCGTAGGAGGTTATTTCTGTGCGGCCGCTTTGGTCATCGGCTGTACCTCCGGATGGGGAGTCGGCGATGTAGTGTACGAAGAGGCGTTCATGGGTGTAGGTTAATTTCTGGGGCTTGTCGTGGGTGATCTTTGGTAAGATTATGGAGGCGAGGGATGAGGCGGCGGTGGAGGATGTGCCTGGGGAAGAGTGCTCGGCTAGGATGGTGGTACGGTTGGCAATGCATGAGCTATATTTGATTGATGGTCTTGTTAGATTGTCGTTATTATAGTCGGGCATTCGCCGCATTCTGTTTGGGGGAGGGGTTTCACTAACTAGAGCAGGAAGCTCGGGGCCTTGGAGGAGGAAGCCATGTTGGTATGACCACGACTGCAGTTTTTGTGTTTATTTTGATCGGAGGGGGTTAATAATGAGGATGTATCTGTCAAGGGGAATGAGGTGACGCCAAAGAGGATTTGGAGTGATCGAAGGTCCAAGTTGATCGCGTTGCGTAGCTGCAGTGGGTCGAAGTCTTAGTCAGGTCATCAGGTGCCTTCTTTGATTGGGTGGATGTTCCTGGATCTACAGCAGACAGTGAACTACAGTTACTACTGTACGGAGTAGATGTACACATTACGATGGAGAATACCTGTAAATTCGATTCTCGAATGGTTCTATTAAATAAACGGGTTGAATTACACTAGTAGTAAGTATCACTATTACGTCCTTGAGTCCTCGATCTACTTCACTCATAGGTTCTGCTGTGGTTGTTACTATGTCCATGGTATTGAAATTTGACCTAGCACCTTAGTTATGCTGCTGGAACAGAAGAAATGCAACTTGAAGCGCATTTGGAAATTCCATGTCTCATGGATCAAGCTATCGAGGTTTTTAACATCCATAGTCATCTGATTCAACTCGCCATCTGACTTCTTCAAGGGGAACCTTCGCATCCCCTACAAATGAACATCAACCATCTCAAATACATCATCATCATTATGTTCGTTATGATCGTCGTTAGGGTCATCATGCTGCTGCATGTTGGTATCATCGTCATCACTCATATCGGATTGGTAACCCATCAAAGTGCTGTTATCATCTGAGCAGTCCGCTCCATCCATGTTGTATTGGTTTTCATCATAAAAGTTGGTTCTTGGGATTTCAATTTGGCTCTCGAAAGCCTCTATGTATCCCGTATTTTCTTCTAGGGTAGTATCGTTGACTTCAACGATAGACCCCTCATCAACTGAATTCAGAGACTGTAGGTAGGACATGTGCGAATATGTAGCATGATGGGATGCACCTTGCACGGTGCTTCGGGAATCAGATGGGTCAATGTCTGTAAATGAATCCTCCGTCGAGGCAGTACTGCCAGTATGTACTGCAGGTCCCGGGGTAGAAAATCCACCAGTCTCCATCATGGGAATGTCTTGGTCGGTAAACACGCCACCGCTGTCATCATCATTTCCTCCTGCCCAGAGAGGGAGAAATTTGAATTGGTTTTCTGTTAGACAGCTGAGAGTGTCGGTCGATTCGAGTGGGATCGAAGGTCTTCCGGGTGGGAAAAGCAGTTCTCGTGCCAACCCACGAATGTAGGTATTGGCCGAGATAAGACATAGGGTTAAATCAAATTGTTCTCCTTGTGTGGAGAATAGTTCTTTGCTGGAAGATGATTGAGGCTGAGTTGATGTCGACATGGTGCCCGGGAAACCCGAAGTAGACGCCCTGTAGGTTAGATTCTCCTTGCCCATGGTGCTAGTTTCGTTCAGAGAATCGTCCACCGACATGTTCTCATCATTGAACCAATAGAAATTGGGATCCATGGTCGAATTTGATCCGGCTGCTTCGCTGTCCATGAATTGAACAGTTTTACGAGGACGTAGAGGAAGTGATTTCTCATATGGCTCGGATGCAGAGTCTGGGAGCTGTGAAGAGCCCTCGCCATTCGGGATTGGGACACGTAAATCGAGTGGCAGGTCAAAGCGGTGACTCTCAGGCTTGTTCACTTGCAAAGATAATTTTTGGATCCTCAAATTCAATTCGGTGCTTTCACTTTCGAGCCGATCTCGGTGGAAGTAGCGGATTCTAGCCAGCTTATGACCATTGAAAGCAAGCAACCCCTGGCCGATACCCGAGACGTTACTGTGAGGCATTTTCTGATGATAGAAGTCCGAATCGAGCAAAAGAGTCAGGCCCAGAAGACTGTACCAGAAGTTACGGCCAATGAGGCGCTGTAAAGCGTCCTTTCTAGCGAACGCGAGGCGTGAAACCTGGCTCTCTGGGTGTGCATCACTGGATCGAACCGGGTCTGCTGCTCGGTTCAAAAAGCTGTAAACTCTCCATCTCAGAAAATCTTTCAAATTGTTGATCAACCTGTCAACGAAGGGCTTAACCTCTGGGAACTGTTCTCGATAACGAAGCAGCTTTCGATACTCGGTGATTTTTTCCAACCAAGCCATGTCAACCCCGACAAGATTCAAAAAGTGGCCAACGATGTCTTCTGCGAAGCTCTTGCTAGCATACTCTATCCGTTGCACCTCGGTATCTTCTAAAAAGCCATCGATACGACTGTGGGCGAACTTTTCGAGGGACCTTCTTATGGGAACGATGCTGGCAGAACGAAGAAGATGCAATAAAGCTTCATCTCCGACCAACACGAGAAATGCTTGGCGACACAGCTCTGGGGCTTTGATCCCACATGCCACTCTGTATGCGATTTCTGGGTGAATTTCGATGAATTTCGTGTTGTCTGCTTCGAAGAACCATGAGAGAATGTATCCGCTCACGGCGGGAATAGTTGCAATGTCAAAGACTTTGGCGATGGCAAAGAATGTCCACAATTTGCATGGAGTATTCAATGAGATATCGAACCCTTCTATCGCACGCAAGATATGTTCGATTCCCTCGCGGTGGCGCACAGCAGAGTACTCCACTGGTAAACTGGTTGGTAATGGCGCTGCGAGTGGGTTTGTATCTTCAGTTTCACCGGTTCCTTCATCTTGTTTTGGTGGAACTTCGTCGTCTAGATCGACAGGGGAGGAAGACCCCAATGGAGGGGACGGCGCGGTAGTTTGTAACAGCCCACTTTCAGTTGGCTCACAAATATCAGTACCTCCAACACAAGAATTTGGCAAATTCCACAAGGACTTTTGCGATGCCCATGTTCGGATACCCAGGGGGCAAGAAACTTCGGTTAGAAGTATGATCGCATCATCATCTATAATTGGAGGAGTTAAGTCCAAGATGTATTTGATGCCTGCGGGCAGCCCTGCCTCGTATCCTCGTTGTCTCGCCACTCGGGCTTGTACTCGAGGTTGGAAGAGTTTTGTGAAATATGCTGAGCCAGTAGCGAGTAGTTTCTCGCTGTGAACACGATGAGGGATTGTTAATACATCTTTGGATTGACGGGGGTTGTTCTCTGGTGGCGGATCGATGTACACGAGGGTATCAGCGTTGTCGAGAAGTAGAAGTGGTAGTAACATTGTTTCAGGAGGGTCAAGGGGCGACGAATGGTTCTGTTCTAACTTTCTCGGAACGGAGGAAGAACTTCGAGTTGGATCTGAGTCTAGTGGAATCCTCGGATAGCGAAGTTCATGCCAAGGTGAGAGGGGAGTGGTAGACGTAGACCACTGACCGAACATGAATATTCAAAATAGAGCAGGGAACGAATTTGAAGAGATGCGACTAAGTGAGGTCAGAGGAGGCAGAGAAAGAAGGAAAGAGTGTGAGAGTGTGAGAGAGAGGAAGCGGAGAGCAAAGAAGATGAATGAGTTGGAAGTGAGATGAGCAACGTGATCTCGGAGGGGGCTGAGGGTGAAAGTTGAGCCTCATCGGAGCAGCTGTTGCCTTGTATCACGCTTGTATTGCTAGGTACTTTAGAATTGTCTACTACCTAGGTAACTGAGTTTAGGATATTCTTATTTATACCTGAAAGTCTACTAGAATAATATCACTATATTCTAGTTTATTTATATTTATTAATACCCTCTATTTACCGATATTCTGTTCTCTTATTTTCCTACTTTAGTATATCGCTGGTGGCTTCTGCAAACGCCGCTTTGTGACTCCACTGCGGGGCTGTTTATAGTGGGATAGGCCCCCACTAACTATGACAAGGACAGTTCTAAGTGATACATTGAATACAATACAATAACTTCACTGGCAACTGTGATCTATAGAGTATCAGTAGTCTATAACTACACTCCCTTCTATATACCACCTACTGTAATGAACCATGGTTACTACTTCAACGCGTGACCATCATCCGATGTGCTCATCAACATGTCATAACATACTGCACTGGCAGTCGAGTACTTCAACTACTTCTAACTAGTACTTCTACTCCAACTTGTTCTGGCACTTGACACCTAATTGACCTGGGACTATCTTAATATACTGTCAGCCATCTATACGACTACCTACCCTCAATCCCAAGCACATCTGCATCTCTCCTCCGGCAACTCCAAAATGGCCGCACTCGTCGGAAGCTCAATCCCACGAGGCCGCAAACCTGCAAAGTCAGTGCATCCCTAGTACTACTTGCCCATGCCATACTATGACCAAGACACACTACCTAGCAGTCATTCTCCAATACCAAAAGCCATACTAATAGTATACACTGCTCGTACAGGTCCAGCTCCATCGCCCTCATGAGTATCTGCGGCGTAATCGGAGGCACCTGGATGATCTTCCGACTTATGGCACCAAAGAGAGGAACCGTCGTGACAACGAGTGAAGAAATGGATGCATTTCGAGGCTCGAGTTCACTTCAAACGGATATGGGTAATAAGACTGCTCGGCCGCCTCGTAAGGGGTATTCGGTGCCACGGGGTGGTTCTATCTAGTGGAGGAAACCTTGGAATGGATACTGTCATATGCTCAGACTCAGGCTCATGAGCTATTGGGTAGTAGTACCCTAGAGGAATTTAGACTTGGAGAATGAATGTGAATCCAGTGAGTGCGTGCTTTCGTGTACGATCCTAGTGGTATTTACATCATGATGGAATAAAATCAAAAGTGCTGTAACGCCAACAAGAACAAAAAACTGTGTAGAAAAGAGGTTGAAATACAATCAAGAATCCCCGCCCTTTTCCAAAAATATCTGTACAGGGTATTCGCGAATATACATACCAGACATATCTATCTGTTCCTGGTTCCTTATTTCTCTCTCATCAAGAACAGACCTCTCTCTCTCCCCCCATTCATGCTGATCGTGGTGCATCGTCGTCATTGTGACCCTTCTTGGGCGAGTATGAAAGACGTCCACCACGGCCAATTCGGCTTTCCTCAGAGCCCGGTCGACGTTTCTTCACCTCTTTCTCCTTTTTCTCCACTCGCTTCTTCTTCTCCCGAAGACGCTGCTCATCAGCCTGTGTGCGACTGCGACTTCGGCTTCGACTAGATCCAGTCCGTCGAAGATCTTTGACCTCTCTAATTACCTCGCGGAATCCTTCCTCGATGTTATTCATTCGAGCCAGGACTAACTTACTAAGCATGTCCTGAGTCTGGCTGTTGCCATCTCGCCGGAGACCCCCTGTTGCAAAGGCCATTTGGGTGTTGAAGCTAGATGGGACGGCGCCTCCAAAGGCCCCAACCACCGCCTTGTTATCACCCAGGTCAGACCCTAAACCGAATAGTAAAGAACGCTGAGGACGACCCGAGCCGGGTCGATCTGAGAGATAGACGTTATCAATCTCCGGCACCGACATTTGGTTCAAGGCAAGGGGGGCGTTTCGTGCAAGACCTGCGTTGGTGGGATGTCTTTTGATAGTGCCTTGGTCTACCGAGGTAGACACAAGAGGAAGGCGGCTGGGCTCGTCATCAGAAGAATCCTGATTGGGTCGAGGAGGAGTTGCTCGGCCTTCGGTGCCTTCGTTTGGCGATCCGAGAGGATTGTAGAGCATGGTCACCCCGGAAATGTTTCGAGTATGTCTAGGACGACGGGTTGGGCTGCCACGACGGGACAGCAGTCTTGCGGTGGAAGGTCGTGAACTGTAGAACTTCGGCGTAGTTTTCTCAGTTCCTTCCTCTTCCTGGCCTGCATCACTATTGTTTTCTTTATCAGAATCCTCGCCGTTGCTAGTAAGCTCGTCATCTCCCTCCATATCTGTATGCTGAGAGAGCTGTCTTGTCCGAGTGGGGGACACAGAGTCGCCTCTTTGAAGATTCAAGGCCGGGCTAGCGATTTGACTGGTTCTTTCTTCTGGGTTCGACGCTACCGAGCGAGTAGTCTCTGTGAAGTTGCGACCATGAGCGGCAAGGGGTTTGCGGAAGGGGAAGCGCAGCCGTCGAACCGGCATTTCGAGATGATCGGCCACAGAATCCTGCTCATCAGGAGTATGGACTGGACCGGACCCTATCTCTTGCATCCAATCTTTGATGACATTGTTGGTTTGCTGTTTGCGCCTTGGTTCGCGCATTCGCTCTTCGCCGAAGGGTTGTCGAAACACTTCTTCCAAGGCCTGGTCTTTCTGGTAGGTGGCAACTGATGGCTCTCGTACTAGTCGAGGTGCCTTAACACTGAATGCGCGGAATCGACTTGGTCGCCAGGTCTGCAGGGGGTCTGACGCCCGCGCCTGAGGGTTTGCATCGACAAGATCCGTCAAATCCACCACTTTAGCGCTAAGAATGGTTTTCTCATACAAACATATGGTAAACAAAATTGGTAGATGGGTGATTTTGATGATCGTTCTGTTCAACCGGATAAATTCGCGAAATGGCATGACATATCGTAGCGGCGTGACTAGCCACGCAATGATATTTGTCGGAGCAACGTAAGAGAAGAGGGCGTCAGATTTGACCATGGAAATCGCGTTGACCGCAAACAGAAATTGATGCTCCTGGTTGGCATTCTGAACGATTCTCATGAAGGAGTTAGTGAGCACCGTAATCAAAATAGTGACAACGACGAAGTGACAGATGAAGAGAAAGACGGTTAGGATCGATCTTCCAAGAACATTGTATTCGTCCCACATTGACCATGCTGTAGGCGTAAAGCCCATGAGCATTTGAAAGAGGCCGTAGGCCACCGTTGTCGGAGAATTGCTATTGCCAAAGGACAAAAAGGCAACAAAGAATCCACTGCATGCAATGATAATCAACACGAAAACCGCGATCAGATCAGATGCCATGATACGGAACGCAATCAGCAGCTGCGAGAAGTATCGGTAATGATCAAGGATTGAGAATAGGCGAGGGAATAAAAGCACTGCATTGGCTGCCAATACATCATATGCCTGGTTGGCCACCTGCTGGTTGCGCGGGTAGGTCAAAAATGCGCCATAGATGCGTAGACAGTAGTAACAGAAGAGCAATAACAATATGCCCAAGTCGAAGATGTTCCAGAAACTCATGAGGTACAGGCTAAAGCCCTGCTCGTTAAACCCTACCACCTCGTCCAGCATGAAGCCTGTACTCCAAAACCAGAACACGACTTCGAGAGAAGTAATTGACCGGCTTCTTTCGTTTAGCACTGCCAGGAATAATCCTAGCAGCACGGCGAAAGAGAGGGTGGAGAGGAACTGCCGATATCGCGGTACTCGTAATCGGGACAACTTGAATAGAGAGGCCTCGCGGGGGTTGTATAGTGTCACGGAGCGGCGCATGGCTCCATTTCCATGCACGTTCATTTGACCACCACTTTCCATTGTGTGCGTGCCATAATCTGGGCCGATTGCTGGGTTCCCGCGACGATGTAATTGATCGGCAGCGGAATGGAAGACAATCGTTCCAGCCCATATGGCCTCCAATTGTTGAACGACCACTGGGTGGGCCAGGAAGCGCTTTGCCTGGGCACGAATGGCCACCTCCAGGCAGGAAACTCTTGCTGTTCGGACAACCCGCTTTCCCTGAGGGCCGGATACCCATGCTGTCGATGGATCTTGTCCCTGAAGAGGGTAAAATTCGTAAGATAACGCGTCGATTAACTCTCTCGTAGAGTATTCCCGAAGTAGCTTGATCGCCAGTAGCTCGCTGACCATCGCCCGTGTTTGACTAGCACCGCTATTACCCGGATTCAGTTGGATTTCCTTCTCGAATTGAAGACAATTGGCCATGAGGGCATAAAGTGTTGCTCGTGAAAAATGGGCGGACATCAGTTTCTGTTGAATCGGTTTGATCAGGAACTGCGACACTTGCGGAGACCGCAGTTGATCCCATGTTAAGGTAGTCTCGCAGCGGGAAGCAATTAAAGGGCGAATTGCGTGGGTGATATCGTAGACAGGGAGAGAATCTGGCCGATTGAATGAATATAGTCAGTATTCTGGGCCGAGGTTTTCAGTGCGCAGGGGAAAAGAGACATGGAGAACGATCGTAAGTTACCTAGATGTGAAGCAGAGAAGATTGGTAGCAGTGGCGTGGATTCCAGGGGCCTGTCATCCTCATCACCCTCCTCTCCATCCTCGTCTTGAATCCAATCATCGTCCTCGTCTTCATCCTCATCTTCGTCTACATCTTGCAGGTCGGGTGCGCCATACTCGGTGGGATCACCGAACCTCCGCACGCGTCTGCCCGGACGGCTTGAGGCAGCTCGAAACCATGGAGAATTTGTGTGGTCGCTCGGGGTAAAAGGCGAGGGAAAGGTCGTCTCGTCAACCGGGGCGCGACGCGGTTTCGGGCGTAGCAGAGAAGCAAGCATGGTGGGAGCAATCTCAGGCTAGACGCGAGCCCGCATGGTTAGGGATTTCGAAAGACACGCGAGGGAGGAGTGGGGGGGGGGAGAGGGAATAAATTTGAAACAAGCTCTCGACTGGCACGAGAGCAAGTGGAACCTGGGGAATAAATGGAATAAATGTAAGGTGGGGGGATAGTACAAGAGAGAAGAAAGAGAAGAGAGACGAGAAGAGGGAGAAAGTGATAAGCTACAAGCTGCCAGAGTCTATACTAACACTCGAAGGAGGTAAGTACGCCATGTTAGTTTACTCCCGAGGTCGGCAGGAGCGACTCAGCAATCGGGGATCTGGAGCGATCGGCTCCACACGTCATTGCGCAGCCCAGCTGACCTTCTATAGGGCAGTTATAACTAGTTATAGTTAGTTACTATACTATAGTAGGATGTATCTATCAAGGAAAACCTGGTTTTGGTGCAGATTTTAAGGTTGCACGTATGAATGAATTCCGAGTCATGTGGCTTGTTGCACCGAGCTATATCCTGGTCATATTGCATAGTATTACTGGTGTACATAATCAAATCTAGTGTCATTTCCCGATCCGGTGGCTGACCGTTCTAAGCACAAGCATTCTCCAGGGCTGATATAGCACAGGGAGTTAGCGCTATCTCAGGCTAAGAATTCTCCGATGCTATAGTACGAATACATACGTACCTAGTACCTAGGCAGGCACTAGGTAGTATGCACACCCTAGGGCTGTTCTGACTGATGTTTTCGAACTTGAATCAGAGTATCGTATCACTCCACTATAGACTAGTTTCCCACCAAGTCACTGTTGAACACTGACGTCCTGGTATACAGCTGTATTTATTCTACCAAAATACTAAGTACTCACTATACTAAATGCAGTCTGTTGGAGAACCACATGCGCACGCAGCGAACCGTGGGTAAGAACTAGGGTACTGCGACTATACCCTAACCGGACGAACTCCACGTTCTCGGTAGTTACCATACACTGGGGACTAGGTACAGTACTTCAAGTTATCTACGAGGTATGTCTTTTCTCAGTATTGCCACCAACCAGGTGCAGTTCTTTCAATAGTCCTAATAATACTAGTATGTATTTCAATTTGAATTTACCTTCATTGTGAGGTATCTGATCTACCCTATGGTATAACTAGTACCCAGACACCCTGCTGGGTGCATAAATCTTTATCTTGCCTTATCGTTCACCGCCTGCATGCCACCTGACCATAGCGTAGACTCAAGGTGCAGCATCGAATTTAGTTGTACAATTCTTTGTAAATTTGTGAAGTTCACTCACAGTTCTCCCACTTCACATGGAATGAACTGCTATGTAGTATGAACTTGAACTAGTACACACAAATTTGAGTGAAACTGCCGTGCCGATCCATAGAATGACTCAATTGCTCCACTGGGAAAATTCTGAAGGCGGTAAGCCTGCTCCTCCACCGCGGAGTGGGGCCCCTCTCGGTTTCGGTGGTGGCATGAAAAATTTATTCTGCCAGCGCCTTCGCTCTTCTCTTCCTTCATACCTCAGCTCTTGCAGCTGCAAAAATATCCCTACCTCCTCCCTCTTCTCCAATTCCCCTCATCTCCCTCAAAAATACCTCCAAAAGCAATCCTTTCTGAAAAAATCTACGAAAAAAGATTACAATCCCAAGTCTGACTGGTGGATGCTGCGCTAGAGTGACCTCGCACTCGAACAAATCGTCCCCGAGAGGACTTGTCCCCTCTTTTCTCTCCTAGCCCAAGACACCATCTCCAAGGACTTGTTGCCCATAATGGCTGCCAACACCGGCGCTATCATTACTCCCGCTTCCATCCCCGTCCGGGGTGGAAGTGACCGTCTCGTGGCCCTTGAGCTGCAGGATGGCACCGTTTACCAGGGTTACAACTTCGGTGCTGAGAAGAGCATTGCCGGTGAATTGGTCTTCCAGACCGGCATGGTCGGCTACCCTGAGTCGATCACCGACCCTTCGTACCGTGGTCAGATCCTGGTCATCACTTTCCCCCTCGTGGGTAACTACGGTGTCCCCTCCCGGGAGCAGGTTGACGAGCTTCTCAAGCTCCCTACCTACTTCGAGTCCAGCCAGATTCACGTCGCTGCGTTGGTGGTGGCAACCTACGCCGGCGAGGACTTCTCACACTTCCTGGCTGCCTCATCTCTGGGTCAATGGCTGAAGGAGCAGGGTGTCCCCGCCATGCACGGCGTTGATACCCGTGCGCTCACCAAGCGCCTTCGTCAAACCGGTAGCATGCTGGGCCGTATGCTGCTGCAGAAGCCTGAGGTCGCCAAGGAGGCTGCTGCTAGCACCGATCTCACTACCTGGAAGTCCAACTTCGAGGAGATTGAGTGGGTGGACCCCAACACCAAGAACCTCGTCGATGAGGGTAAGTCAATTCCGAATTCAAGCAAAAAAGCAAAGAATCGCAGAATCGCAACGGTTTCTAACCCGAGTTTTACTCCACAGTCTCCATCCGCGAGCCCAAGCTCTACACTCCCCCCGCAGATGTTGCTCTCAAGCACCCCTCGGGCCGTAACGTCCGTGTCTTGTGCCTGGATGTTGGTATGAAATATAACCAGCTGCGCTGCCTGCTGACCCGCGGTGTTGAGGTCATGGTCGTTCCTTGGGACTACGACTTCCCTACTCTGGCCGGCAAGGACTACGACGGTCTGTTCGTTTCCAACGGACCCGGTGACCCCGCTACTCTCACAACCACCATCAACAACTTGACCAAGACTCTCCAGGATGCCCGCACACCCGTTTTCGGTATCTGTCTGGGTCACCAGCTGATTGCCCGCTCCGTCGGTGCTACTACCAGCAAGATGAAGTTCGGTAACCGTGGTCACAACATTCCTTGCACCAGCATGATCTCTGGCAAGTGTCACATCACTTCCCAGAACCACGGTTATGCTGTGGATGCTTCTAGCCTCCAGAACGGCTGGGAGGAACTGTTCGTCAACGCCAACGATGGCAGCAACGAGGGTATCCGCCACACCACCCGTCCCTTCTTCAGTGTTCAATTCCACCCCGAGAGCACCCCCGGTCCTCGTGATACCGAGTACCTGTTTGATGTCTTCATCAGCACCATCCAGAAGACCATTGCTTCCTCAGATGCGCTCACCAAGCCCGTGGAATTCCCCGGTGGCGTCAAGGCTGAGAACGTCAAGGCTGCCCCCCGAGTTCACGTGAAGAAGGTCCTGGTTCTGGGATCCGGTGGTCTGAGCATTGGTCAGGCCGGAGAGTTCGATTACTCTGGAAGTCAGGCCATCAAGGCTCTGAAGGAAGAGGGTATCTACACCATCTTGATCAACCCCAACATTGCTACCATCCAGACCTCCAAGGGTCTTGCCGACAAGGTCTACTTCCTTCCTGTCAACGCCGACTTCGTTCGCAAGGTCATCAAGCACGAGCGTCCTGATGCCATCTACTGTACCTTCGGTGGTCAGACCGCCCTTCAGGTCGGTATCCAGCTGAAGGATGAGTTCGAGGGTCTGGGTGTCAAGGTTCTTGGTACCCCCATTGACACCATCATCACCACCGAGGACCGTGAACTGTTCGCTCGCAGCATGGACTCGATCAACGAGAAGTGCGCCAAGTCTGCCTCTGCCTCCACTCTTGAGGAGTCCCTGCGTGTTGTTGAGAACATTGGTTTCCCCGTCATTGTCCGTGCCGCTTACGCGCTGGGTGGTCTCGGCTCTGGCTTCGCTGATAATATGGACCAATTGAAGGACCTTTGCACCAAGGCCCTGGCTGTCAGTCCTCAGGTGCTTATCGAGCGCAGTATGAAGGGCTGGAAGGAAATCGAGTACGAAGTTGTCCGTGATGCCCAAGACAACTGTATCACTGTCTGCAACATGGAGAACTTCGATCCCCTCGGTATCCACACTGGTGACTCTATTGTCGTTGCTCCCTCTCAGACTCTCTCCGATGAGGACTACAACATGCTGCGAACCACTGCTGTAAATGTCATTCGTCACCTCGGTGTTGTTGGTGAATGTAACATCCAATATGCCCTGAACCCCTTCTCGAAGGAGTACTGCATTATTGAGGTCAACGCTCGTTTGTCCCGTTCTTCCGCCCTGGCCTCCAAGGCTACCGGTTACCCTCTTGCCTTCATTGCTGCTAAGCTGGGTCTGGGTATTCCTCTTAATGAGATCAAGAACTCCGTCACCAAGTCTACTTGCGCTTGCTTCGAGCCTTCCCTCGATTACTGTGTCGTCAAGATTCCCCGTTGGGACTTGAAGAAGTTTACTCGTGTCTCCACCCAGCTTGGTTCGTCCATGAAGTCTGTTGGTGAAGTTATGAGCATTGGTCGCACCTTCGAGGAGGCCATTCAAAAAGCCATCCGATCCGTTGACTTCCACAACTATGGATTCAACGAGACTGATGCCCTTATGTCCATCAAGGGCGAGCTTCAGACCCCCTCTGACCAGCGTCTGTTTGCCATTGCAAACGCCATGGCTGCCGGCTACACCGTCGATGATATCTGGAAGCTGACCAACATTGACAAGTGGTTCCTGAGCCGCCTCAAGGGTCTGAGTGACTTCGGAAAGTCCTTGACTGCCTTCAACGCAACCAGCGTCCCGGTTCCCATGATCCACCAGGCCAAGCAGCTTGGTTTCTCTGATCGTCAGCTTGCCAAGTTCCTGAGCTCCAACGAGCTGGCTGTGCGCCGCAAGCGTGTCGAGGCTGGCATCATGCCTATTGTCAAGCAGATCGATACCGTTGCTGCTGAGTTCCCCGCGGTGACCAACTACCTCTACCTGACCTACAATGCCTCTGAGCACGATCTGAAGTTTGATGACCATGGTATTATGGTTCTCGGATCCGGTGTCTACCGTATCGGTTCTTCCGTCGAGTTCGATTGGTGCTCTGTCCGCACTATTCGTACCCTTCGTGAGCAGGGTCACAAGACTATCATGGTTAACTACAACCCTGAGACTGTCAGTACCGATTACGATGAGGCGGACCGCCTTTACTTCGAGAACATCAACCTGGAGACCGTTCTTGATATCTACCAGCTTGAGACATCTAGCGGTGTTGTTATCTCTATGGGTGGTCAAACCCCCAACAACATTGCTCTGCCACTGCACCGTCTCAATGTCAACATCCTGGGAACTTCCCCTGAGATGATTGACGGCGCTGAGAACCGTTACAAGTTCTCTCGTATGCTGGACCGTATCGAGGTCGACCAGCCTGCATGGAAGGAACTTACCAGCATTGATGAAGCTCGCGACTTCTGTGACAAGGTTGGCTACCCTGTGCTGGTTCGTCCCTCTTATGTCCTGTCGGGTGCTGCCATGAACACTGTCTACTCTGAGCACGACCTGGCCAACTACCTGAACCAGGCTGCGGATGTTTCTCGTGATCACCCCGTTGTCATCACTAAGTATATCGAGAACGCCAAGGAGATTGAGATGGATGCCGTTGCTAAGAACGGTGTCATGGTCGGCCACTTCATTTCTGAGCACGTCGAGAATGCTGGTGTCCACTCTGGTGATGCCACTCTCATCCTGCCACCCCAGGATCTCGATCCCGAGACTGTCCGCCGCATTGAGGAGGCTACTCGCAAGATCGGTAATGCTCTGAACGTCACTGGTCCTTACAACATCCAGTTCATTGCCAAGGACAACGACATTAAGGTCATTGAGTGCAACGTTCGTGCTTCTCGTTCGTTCCCCTTCGTCTCCAAGGTCATGGGTGTTGATCTTATCGAGATGGCTACCAAGGCTATGATCGGTGCTCCCTTCCAGGAGTATCCTCCTGTCAGTGTTCCCAAGGACTATGTCGGTGTCAAGGTCCCGCAGTTCTCTTTCTCCCGTCTTTCTGGCGCTGATCCCGTCCTGGGTGTTGAGATGGCTTCCACCGGTGAGGTTGCTTCCTTCGGCCGCGACAAATACGAGGCCTACCTGAAGGCTCTGCTGTCCACTGGATTCCGCCTTCCCAAGCGCAACATTCTCTTCTCCATCGGTTCTTACAAGGAGAAGCTTGAGATGCTGCCCGCCATCAAGAAGCTGCACAAGTTGGATTACAACCTGTTTGCCACCTCCGGTACTGCCGATTTCCTGAAGGAGAACGGTGTTCCCGTCAAGTACCTCGAGGTTCTGGCTGGTGAGGAGGATGATATCAAGTCTGAGTACTCTTTGACTCAGCACTTGTCCAACAACCTCATTGATCTTTACATCAACTTGCCTTCCAACAACCGCTTCCGCCGCCCTGCCAACTACATGTCCAAGGGTTACCGCACTCGTCGTATGGCCGTTGACTACCAGACTCCTCTGGTTACCAACGTCAAGAACGCTAAGATCTTGATCGAGGCCATCGCTCGCCACTACCCGCTGAACATCCAGACTTCTGATTTCCAGACCAGCCATCGCACCGTGGTCCTGCCTGGTCTGATCAACATTGCTGCGTTTGTTCCGGGTCTCGTCACCCCTGGCTCCAAGGACTTCGAGGATGTCAGCAAGGCTTCCATCGCTGCTGGTTTCTCCATGATTCGCGTCATGCCCGTCGGTGTCGACAGCTCGGTCACTCAGGCTACCGACCTGAAGATCGTTCAGCAGAATGCCCAGGACAAGTCCTATTGTGACTTCAATGTCTCGGTCGCTGCCACCGCCACCAACTCCGATGAGATCACTCAGGTCACCGGCGAGGTTGGCTCTCTTTTCGTGCCCTTCAACCACCTTTCTGGCAACATCAACAAGGTGGCCACTGTGACCAACCACTTTGCTTCTTGGCCTTCTAGCAAGCCCTTGATCACCGATGCCAAGGGTACTGATCTGGCATCTATTCTGCTTCTCGCCAGCCTGCACAGCCGTAACATCCACGTTATGAGTGTGACTTCCAAGGAGGATATCAGCCTCATTGCGCTGAGCAAGGAGAAGGGCCTTAAGGTGACCTGCGATGTCTCCATCTACTGCCTCTTCCTTTCTCGTGAGGACTACCCCGAGTGTGCCTCCCTGCCCTCTGCTGAGGACCAGAAGGCCCTTTGGGATCACATGAGCACCATCGATGTCTTCTCCATTGGCAGCATCCCCTTCCAGCTTGCTGGTAAGGACGCTTCCTCTTCGGTCGGCATTGCTGAGTCTCTTCCTCTGCTCTTCACTGCTGTCTCTGAGGGACGTCTTACTATCGAGGACATCACTGCTCGTCTCTATGATAACCCCAAGAAGATCTTCGAGCTGCACGATCAGGCTGACACCTCCCTCGAGATCGAGATTGACCGCCCGTACCTGTACCAGAGCGCCGATGCCTGGTCTCCCTTCAACGGCAAGGTGATGCGTGGTTCCGTTCAGCGGGTTACTTTCCAGGGCAAGACTTCCTGCCTGGATCGCCAGATTACCTCCGATGCTCTCAAGGGTACCGACATGTCTGCCCACCGCATTGTCCCTACTTCCCCTGTGCAGAAGCCCACCACTCCCATGGTCCGCCCTGAGAGCTCTCTTGGCCGTCAAGCTTCCGTCTCGGGTACCCCTGGTCGCCGCGTCCGCGGAGCTGATGCCAACATCCCCGTTGGCGAGCTTGGCCCTCCCCTCTACCCCTCGGCCCCTGTCTCTTCCTCGCTGTATGAGATGCTCTCCCGCTCTCCCTTCCGTGGCAAGCACGTGCTTTCCGTGAACCAGTTCACTCGCGCGGATCTTCACCTGCTCTTCACTGTCGCCCAGGAGATGCGCCTTGGTGTTCAGCGCCAGGGTGTTCTTGACATCCTGAAGGGCCGTGTTCTGGCTACTCTGTTCTACGAGCCCTCTACCCGCACCTCCGCCTCTTTCGATGCCGCCATGCAGCGTCTGGGTGGTCGCACCATCCCCATCTCGACCGAGCACTCCTCTACCCAGAAGGGTGAGACTCTCCAGGACACCATCCGCACCCTGGGCTGCTACGGTGACGCCGTTGTTCTGCGTCACCCCAGCCCCAGCAGCACTGAGGTTGCCGCCAAGTTCTCTCCGGTCCCCATCATCAACGGTGGCAACGGTTCCATCGAGCACCCTACCCAGGCCTTCCTGGACCTCTTCACCATTCGCGAGGAGCTGGGCACCGTCACCGGCCTGACCATCACCTTCACCGGTGACCTCAAGTATGGCCGTCCCGTGCACTCCCTGATCAAGCTGCTTCAGTTCTACGATGTCCGTGTCCAGCTTGTCTCCCCCAAGGAGCTTGCTCTGCCCGCGGATGTTCGCGAGCAGCTCAAGGCCTCTGGCCAGCTGATTGGCGAGTACGAGGAGCTGACTCCCGAGCTCGTTGCTCGCTCTGATGTTCTGTACGCCACCCGTGTGCAGAAGGAGCGCTTCTCCGACCTCGCCCAGTACGAGCGTCTGAAGAACAGCCTTGTCATTGACAACGCTCTCCTGAAGCACGCTAAGAGCCACATGGTTGTCATGCACCCTCTGCCCCGTAACGCCGAGGTCGCTGAGGAGGTTGACTTTGACCAACGGGCCGCCTACTTCCGCCAGGTATGTCTTGATTCATCCCATTTATCCCACTCTTGTGTACAAAGGAACTTTACTAACAGATATTTACAGATGAGATATGGCTTGTACTGCCGCATGGCGCTGCTGGCCCTGGTCTTGGCTCCCTAAATTCTTCATCTTTTCTTTTTCTCCTCTCCTTATACTCCCTCCCTGAGACCGGGACTTCAAAAAGCGCGCCGTCGATTTTACGCATGTCATGTCTTCATGTCTTCCATTTACCTGTCGTTGTTTTCTCGTTTCATTTTCTTGCTTTTTCTTTTTTGGAAAAGTTTCTCTCTTACACGTTCTGTCTGGATATCCTTCGTAGGTGCAGCTGCCTCGATAGAACGCCGAGCTGTATAGATTAGACAATCTCCGTTTTCAAGAACCTGATGTCCCCCTCGTTCTGTGTATACTGTATAATATGTGATATCTACGTGTGTTGCGTGTATTACGTGTTTTACGTGTTATGTGTTATGTGTGTTATGTGTGTGTGTTTTGTGTGTTGCGTGTTTAGCGTGCGTTGCGTTCAGTCTGTTTTGGTTTGGTTTGGCGTTTTCTTCTTTTTTTGGGTCTGGGCTGGTCTGGGTGGGCGTCATTTTTTGATACCCATATCTTGTGACATTTTTGCATGTCAATTTCCTGAAATATAATATTATTTCTGCTCATGAATCTGTTTAATTCCTCTATGAAAGTTTGTAGATTTCTCTTTCGTCTTCTCTTTCCGGCGATTCTTTTTGGGAAATATTTCAAATTGTGGGGAAAATACTGGGTCCCGGCGCATTCTGATTGGCCAGTTCCCCGCCGAACCATGGAAATGGGTCATTTTGATTCGATTTTACATTTTCGGGATTTTCAATGTTTACTTCAAGTTCAACTTATACATCAACAAGTGTGGGCAGATGTATAATTTGTATCAGATTCTAATTTCTGATCTTCATGTCTGCCTGAAATGTTTCATACAGATGTTGTTTCCTATAATGGGAGTTTCCTATAATGGGAGTCTATTGCGATCTCGTATAGTGCCAGTGGCCGTCTAAGTTGAAATTCGATCTTCAAACTTGAATGGAGATAGAAACTTGGGTTGTGACACAACCCTTGGATGAATTCGATCTTGAATATCACTGACCACTACTACCTTTCAGGTACTACCTAGGTATCGCGATATGGATGGGTACGTCTTGGGGCCTTCAAACTAACCCCCGGATACCAAATATCGTCCATCTTCGTTGCACTGACAGACCGCGGCACCATTCTAACTCCCCCAGGAATCCCCTGATGGCTCCCCTCTCGCACCTCTAATTTCCCATTATGATACCACAGGTTCCCATCAATCGCGTAAATCGTGATATCTCCAAAGTGTGTATTTGGCAGCGTAGATTCGTAGATGTGGCGTGCTATAATTTGCCAGGTCATTCCTTGCTCGTAGCCCTGTTTATGGACGTAGATCGCCATAACTGTCGTGCTCGCTCCCTATATAAGAGGTTAGAATTAACAGTGCTCTTGTTTCTGTAGTTCATCTGGCTTCTAACTTACCCGCGCTCTTGGCTTGTTCTCTTGTATCTGGAGATTGATCCAGGTGACTTGACCTTGTGGACCTGGAAGCGGTCCGGGTCTGGTAAACTCGCCTTGTTTATCAAGACGCCACGGAGACTCACGTGGGCTGTAGAGGGTCCCAGAGAGTCCTGAAAGAGTTAAGTTTTCATTTTGAAGCTGCAGCGCCCATGCGCTGAGACTTGCGAGACTCCTCTCGCTGTATGTTCGGATTGTGGTGTCTGTTTGCCAGGGGTACTCCATTTTTATGATTCAGATTTGGAAAGTAGTTCTTGTATTTGATGCTATCTCAGTGTAGCTTGAAATATTTGAGGAGGAAGGTTGAATTGCTGTTTTTCTCGGGGTAGACTGGGGCTCTTAAGGGATTCGGACAATACTGGTCTTGGTAGTAAGCTTACTAGACAGCCATCACCTGGGCAAACAATACTATACACGCCACGCTTACTACACTGCCTACCTAGGTACGCTACATGAAGCCATCGGCCCACTGGCGTTTATCCTTGTTGATGCCATGGATTTCAGGTATCACTCAAGGGCTAACGGATACACATGACTAGCAACATCCAACCTTAGAAGTTTCTTTCTTACACTTCACTGTGATGACCTTAGAAATGGAAGTTACATAGAATAGTAGTATATTCCAGTCTATTAATTGTAGCAGCATTCGAGTTTATATTGTCGCGTATGTGCTGTCAGGCCGAAAGTCTCGATCTATTCAAGTTCGTTTCACAATGGCATACTTTGATCCAATCAAATCCCACGACTTGTCTCTAGTTTCTTTACTATTCCTCATTTTGAAAGTTATGATTCAGAAATATAAGTAGTATATAATCTTAAATCAGCTTCGTGTTACATTTATTGAGTATCTCTTGGATTAGAGTAGTTTATTCAACAGTATACGATAGTTTAAGGTGAAAACGCTCTCCCCGCCCGATGGTGTGATCCCTCGCGGCAATTGTTCATTATTCACGCATCTTCACTGGCCAGTCTACCCCAAATATCCCCATATCTGAAGGCTCTTATTTGCTATTGCTATTCTACCAGCAGCATTTGCCAATTTCTCGGCCGGGTTAGCGACGGGGAAGAAAAGGAAGAAGAATATGATGCAATACCTGGAACACGAGGGTTGCGCATGGTTGGAACAGTATGAGGTGCTCCCCCATACACACATAAGGTTTGGCAGTTTATGAATATCGATTGACAGTCTGAGGAATCCCCTTTCCCCTATTTTTATGACAGTCTTCCAAGGTTTGATCGAATTCTTCCCATAGCTTGACGCCGCTTCCACGAGGTTGCTGTCATCACCATGTCAACTGAGGCTGAAAAGAAAGATGAAAACATTCAAGTTCAGGGCACGCAAGATGCTGGGGCTTCTCCATCCTCTGGTAGTCTTGCAGAGACAATCGGGATTAATGAGAAGAAACTGCTGCGCAAGCTAGATTATCGCTTGCTTCCCCCTTTGACACTTCTTTATCTGCTGTCTTTCCTGGACCGAAGCAATGGTGTGTATCTGGTCAAGACTCAGCCCAATAGACTATTTATTGAGTAATAGCACTAACAAGTACTATATTGCAGTTGGAAATGCTAAGCTTGAGGGAATGACAGATGATATCAAGATGTGTATGTTAAGTTCTCCTCGCCTACGATCTCACTTCACCTCCTTCTCCTTTCCGAAGAAAAGAACATGAACCTAACGAACTACGCTTGGTACAGCGGGTGATCAATATCTCACTGGATTGACTCTGTACTTCATCGGATATGTTCTCTTCGAGATCCCAGCAAATGTGGTACTGAAAAAGACGACACCAAGAATATGGTTGCCCACCCTCACCCTCATATGGGGCATTGTTGCCACTTTACTTGGAGTCGTACAAAACTACTCCGGATATCTTTCCTCACGTTTCTTCCTTGGTGTTGCAGAGAGTGGCCTATTCCCTGGTGTAGTATTTTACCTATCCATGTGGTATAAGCGGAATGAGCAGCACTATCGTGTCGCTTTGTTCTTCAGTGCGGCTAGTCTTGCAGGTGCATTTGGTGGTATTTTAGCATGGGTGAGCATTTTACACCTATTAGTAAAGCTTTCAAATTGAGGTCAGAAACTTACCATTCTGAATAGGGCATCGCGCACATGAAAGGAGTCGGCGGATATAATGGATGGAGATGGATTTTCATTCTTGAAGGTCTATTAACGATTGTGGTGTCTGTCGGGGCCTACTTTTTCGTTTACAACTACCCATCTACTGCGGAATTCCTCACTAATGAGGAGCGAGAGTTTATTCAATTTCGCCTG
This sequence comes from Penicillium paxilli ATCC 26601, assembly GCA_000347475.1. NCBI lineage: Eukaryota > Fungi > Ascomycota > Eurotiomycetes > Eurotiales > Aspergillaceae > Penicillium > Penicillium paxilli. The sequence goes on from KB644892.1 coordinate 189,889, forward strand.
AAGAATGATAGTGATGCTACGCGAAATGAAGTATTCACTTGGTCGGCCGTCTTGGACGCATTCAAAGACCCTAAGGTTTGGCTTTATGGTCTTGGTTTTCATACCATGAGTCTACCACTCTATACGTTCTCTCTTTTTCTGGTGAGTAAAAACAGACCATGCAGCAGACTTCATGTTCAGCAGCTGACCTTTTTAAGCCGACTATCATCAAAGAGCTTGGATACTCCGCTGCCGAAGCACAGCTACTTAGTGTACCCCCATACGCTGTAGCATTCTGCTCCACTATCGGCGTTGCTATCCTCTCCGAAAGAATACGCCTTCGAGCACCATTTATCATGTGCTCATCTGCTGTCGCTTGCATCGGGTACATCCTGTTGATCTCGCAACACCGACCAGGAGTGTCCTATCTGGGTACTATCTTCGCTGCGGCGGGCATCTACCCTGCGGTAGCCATCGTACTCTCATGGCCAGCGAATAACGTATCAGGACAAACAAAGCGAGCCATCGCAAATGCCATGCAGATTTCTATTGGAAATTTGGGCGCGGTTCTTGGTACGCAGTTGTATCGAACGGAAACTAGTCCTCGGTACTTCCTTGGACATGGGTTTGCTCTTGGATACCTCGTGGCAAACATTGCTGTTGTGGGGATTCTATGGAAAGTACTTCAGAAGGAGAATGCCGAGAAAGAACGTGTCCGTGCTGCAGAGGGACTTCGGCCTTTGATGGGTGATATTGGTGATGCAGAGGGTGATTTCCTAGGTGACAGAGATCCGCGATGGGTTTTCCAAACCTGAGGTATTTGATTTGTTCAAGTTTGAAATCTGGCTATGACCTCGGATTGAAGAGGAGCGAAGTGATGTTTACTCTAATGATGGTATTGTTTTATTTCAAGGTTGCTGGATTATTTCTCTGGGTCAGTACAGTATCGAGATGGATGAATACCGGTTATGAAATTCTCATAATTTCCGAATCTATATCCCCATGTGATAATCTATTAGCTCTAAAGGTACAAACATCCTAGGAATTTTCCGGCCAGAGCTTCTGCACTAGAATCTTCTTGTTGATCTTGCCCATGGCGTTGCGCTCAATGCCGTTGACTACTTTCAGGACAGTAGGCACCTTATAAGCGGCCATGTCTTGCTTGAGTTCGGCTCGCAGAGCCGGCAGCTCGAGAGGGGTCGCCTATACCGTATGTCAGTACTAATTCATGAAACAGATGCTACTAATAGGTACGAATCCATGTATGTAAGGGCAAACTTACTCCTTCGCGGAACTTAACCACAGCGGCGACCCTCTGGCCCCATTCTTGATCGGCCAATCCAACCACTGCAACTTCTTGAACGGAGTCCAAGGCCAACATCTTACGTTCGACTTCCAATGCCGAAATTTTATAGCCTCCAGACTTGATAATGTCCACAGAGGCACGGCCCTGAATAAAGTATGCGCCGGTGTTGTCACGCTTAGCAACATCACCAGTCTTAAACCATCCATCCGAAGTGAATTCGGAAGATGTAGCTTCGGGTTTGCGCCAATATTCAATAAAGACGTTTCCACCCTTGATTTCGATCATTCCTTCCTCGTCATCCTCTTCAATGACGCTGCCATCTTTAGTCAATCGAACTGCGACACCAGGTAAGGGCCAGCCAACGCTGCCATCAATTCGTTTTTCAATCTCAAGTCCACAGCTCAAAGCCATGCCGATTTCTGTCATACCATAACGCTCCAGCAGAACTTGTCCAGAGATCTCAGCAAACTTCGCCTTAATAGGTGTTGGCAAGGCGGCAGAGCCAGATACGATCAACCGTAAAGCCTGTGCTCCACTTCGCGCCGCGGCCTCTTTATCCGTACCGCGAATATTCGCATCGAAATAATCGTTCAAGCGGGAGTAGATAGTTGGGACAGCGAAAAACATAGTCGAGGACCCACGGTCTTGCCAGCGAGTCCAGATCTCGCTGGGGTCGAACTTGGGTCTCATTTCGACTGTGGTGCCGCTGAGGAGACTGGCGACTAATCCGTTCACGATGCCGTGGATGTGATGCAGTGGTAGGACGTGAATTAGATAGTCTGATGGCGAGTATTTCCAAGCTTTGATGAGAGATGTTGCTTGGAATGTGATGTTTTCGTGGGTGGTTACGCAACCCTTAGGCCGGGAGGTCGTTCCAGATGTATAGATCATGAGTGCCCTGCGGGTGACAGGGAACGAGGGCGAGAAAGAAGGCAGCGAGGGCCTTTCATTCTGGCTCAATGGATCTAAGCCCATGAAGGGGATATCTGTTGGACAACCATCACGCAGTCCTGGCGCAATCTTCTCGAATGCAGGATGAATGATCACCAATGATGGGTCTGAGTCTTCAATCACATATAGCAGTTCTGCAACGGGGTGAGATGTACAAAGAGGCACCGCAATGCCTCCAGCAGCCCAAGTTGCCCATTGAGTTACGACGTAGTCGTAGCCGGTCGCGAGGAAGGCAATGCGGCGTTCTTCCAGGTCTGATAAGCCGAGTTGTTCGAGGATGCCTTTTCGCAGGGCGGCGACATCTTCTAGCAGCTGGGTGAACGTGAACGATTGACCCTTTACTGAATCGACGATGGCAACCTTCCCAGGATCAGCTTGCGCATGTTGCTGTGCAGCCACGAAAATTGGTAGCTCGGGGATCGGCATGTTCGCGTGTTATCGGGCCGAGCGGGGTGGGAGAGGAGGGGAGGAGGATGGAGGGACGAAAGGAGAGGAGAAGAGAAGGGGGCACAATTACAGCGAGAGACCGAACCCGGAGGAGAGTGGATACTGTAAGTCTTGGGAGAAGAGTCAGGGACGAATAATGAGCAGATCCCAGTGAATGGGAATTATCGTCGTCGAGAGAAGATCAATTGTGTTCAAGGGGCCTCGGCGTCCAGATTTGCTCCGATCGGCAGATTGATCTGGACGCCGAGATCGTGGGGCAAAAGATGAGAGAAAATGCAAAATTCGATAGGAAATGGGGTCTAACTGGGTATTTATAGGCAAAAACAAATTCAATTGAATGATACGTATGGAGTACTTCTATCTTATTTCGTTGGATTTCCAGAGATCCTCAAGAGTTAGCCCAGCCCAGTGAAGACTTGTCAAAGGTTACCCTGAATAGCCACGAAGTCCTAAATTTCTTGAACTCTGTAGATACAACATTATATTAGCGTTTAAACGATGTTTATGGTGGTCTAATTATTTGGTAAACGACTTGCTAAGTTGCATTCGTGATGTTTTAGTTCAATATAGGCATGGTTTGATATAATGATGCACTCGTATTCGTATTTGTGCACATAGTAGACCTGGAGATGATGGTAGTACTAGACAGGTGAGATACGAGTAATTGAACCTCTTGAAAGACTCTCGTTGCATCCATACCCAGATTCATCCAAAAACTAATGCTCTCACTTCAATGCTTTCCCTGCCTTTCACTTCATTTCCATCAGATGGTAATGCAAAAGCCGTATGTGCCACCCTCTTTGCCACTCCATCCTGGCTATCAAAGCATTTCAGCAGCACCCGCTCTTGGTTGTCTAATCCAGAACAAAACTTCCATTCGGAATCTGGATTATATTTAACACCCATGATCTCCCCACTGAATGACGGATAGCGATGTTCAATCGTCACGTAGTCCGATTCTGGCGTTGTTGCTGCAGAAGCGAATGCCAAAGGTGAAGATTCCACCCTCCCGTTAATCGGTCGCCAAACATTAATGATTCTGTATCGACCTCGCAGATATTCATTAGCTTGTGCCTCACTTTCTGCATGTCGACGGACTCTTGACTCTGCTGATTGAGCCGTTTGATCAGCGTGGACTTGATTGACAGGTTGGCGTGCGGCGTTGGGGGTTGATCGACGTATGGTATGATCGAAGAGAACGATAGATTGAGCTCCGGGGATATGGCTCAAGAGTAGCTTTTCAACCTCGGGATAATACACTCGTCGTATTTCCTCGTCATCATCGAATGTTTCGTAAGATGTGGATGATTGAACGCCACTCAATATTTGGAATGCATCGTGATCCAGTGAGAAATGATCTTCTTGTCCTCGAATATCGGATATGGAGACTGTGCGAGTATCATCTCGGTAATTCCGGCGAGGTTCTCCCTCCGGCGGCTCTTCAACGTAGTTGTAAGGTCTAGAGTTGTCGATGGGTTCCTGGTAGAAGGCTAGTTGGGCTTTGATAGGAAAACTCTTGGATTCCGACTCCGGCATACTGATGCTTTTGGGCAGCGTGGATGGTGTAAAAGCTCAGGTAAACTTATTGTTACATTGAACTAAAAGAGTTACCAAGTGGGGGTATTTATTATCTCAAATAATAGAAGTTTACGCCATACTAATCCCGGCTTTTGATTGGATTACCAATACAACCTTTAGAGCCGGCGAGCACAATCAAACGCCGATGCGATTCTAACAAAGATACTAATTCCACTGCAATAGTGAGTTCAAGTTATTTCATTTAATTTACTGTCTGAGAGTATCAATTTTTTGGTTCAACCTAGTCACGGTTTGATATATTCCACTCGTATTCATACACTATTTGGGCTTATATGCTTCTTCTTACATAGGTACCTCCGCGGGTGTCGGCTGAAGGGCCGGGAGTCAAGTGAGACTCAGTATCTGGACAGTCACCTCAAACTTGGGCTCTCATTCAAGCTGGAGTTCAACATTCGAATCAATGCCAATATTCAATAAGTTCCGTGTATTTCACACAATTCCAACGAAAGATAGTATACAAAGAGATCTTAGTATTCCTGTGATGACTGCCAAACTACCCGCGAGTCCAACTCGATAGATCTGGGGGACTGTCTAACATCGTGAAAGGTCCACATCAATGAACATGCTGTGCCAAAATTCATACTTGTTTCCCAAGTATCAGCAAGTTCCTCCAAAGTAGGTGACTGATCAGGAAACGTGACTTGCTCAAGATCAACAATCGCAGCTTTGCCTTGACTTGATTCCTTCTCATCACAGAATATGAAATTGTCTAGTCTCTAATCCCAGTATTCTGCATCTCCGATAGATAGTGCTCGTAGAGCTTTGGCGAGAGCAGATTCTAGCACACTCTCATCAATTTTCATAGTGCTATCACGTGCAAGCTTATACAATGGCGTTCCTACAACTTCTGAAAGAATCATGGCGGGTCGATCATTGAAGAAGCCTTCGCCTAAAAGTCGGGGGATCACTTCCCCCTGGAGATTTTTAAGTCGCGTGTAGGCTTTCATTTCATTTTGAAACTCCTCTTCCCAGCCATCTTTTTGCTGTTTGACGATGACGATCTTCGGAAAATGGCTGGGGGTGGAGGCTGGTTGGATAAGTTCTAGACGATGTACTGTTTGTCGTTGTGGGTCTAGCTGCCCGACTTGTTTCACGGCGATGAGGTGAGAGACTTTGTGGCGGAAACCGAAGTCCCCATCCCAATGCATGCAATATGCAAGATTCCAACTTTTCTACAGATTAGTATGATAGATGGAGCTGCAAGGAGCTGCTCAGATTTACTATGTGAACCCCATTTTAGAAGCGAGATAATTGATTGATTTACAGGTTCCCATATTAGTACAATGAGGCAGCTTGTCTTAAACGATCTCTAGCATCTTCCCTGGTCGAAAACACAATATCAGCAGCGTTCCCCAACTGCTTCACCATCCCAACGCCCGTTCCAGCCCATAAACTCCCCATATCTTGAACAGTCAAATCTTCCACTCCAGACCCATTCATAGCAGCCGACAACCAAGCTCGAATCTCGTTGATATCTTCACCACCAGCGTACTTTTCGTAGAATTTGTTCCTAAGACATCGCCCATCATAGGTTGAAGGCCAAAAATTGGGGCCCCAGATCTCGTCAAAGACTCGAGAGCGCGCTGTGGACTGGCCGCCGTCAGAGGCACTGAATATAGCATCTCGGTAGATTTGAGGAATGTGTGACTCGGTGGCTCCGAGAAATCGTGTGCCCATCACTACCCCCGATGCGCCTAGAGTGAGTGCCGCGGCGACTGATCTCCCATCCATGATCCCACCGGCAGCAATTAATGGAATATCGATATTCAATTGACGTAGTGCATCGGCAGTTTCAGGGACGAGGGAGACGATACTCGCGCCATCTTGATGTCCATGACCCCCCGCATCACTTCCTTGCAAGACCAATGCATCAGGACAGCATGTTTTAGCAATCTCCAAAGCTGCCTGTACACTTCCAAACTGTACCCAAATGCTACTTTTGGGCGAGACTCGACGAATACCTTCTGACCAGGTCTTCAATTCGGCCGTTCCGGCAAAGGAAAGCCAAGCAACGGCAGGCTTATATCTTGCGAATAACTGCATCCATGCGTTGATTGGTGATCCAAATACAATCACGCCCAGTCCAATCGGTAATTGATCTGGATCTGGGAGGGTAGCTGCAATATCTTGGAGTTCTTTTTTGGTTCGTTCAAGTTCTTTTGATAAAGTGTGCATGTCGTCTAGATATCCAATTTGGCCTAGGCCGCCTGCTTGAGTCACGGCCGTTGCTAGTTCGCTTGTAGCGACTCCGCTCATGGGGGCGTTGACGATGAGAGGGGTTTGTATCCATGGCAGTCGAGCCTTCAATGAGGCGGAGGGCGTGGTCATTGCGAAGGACTTTGAATGTTTTTGGTGTAAGAGAACTTCAAAATTCAAGCTTGGTCCTGACATTCAAAGCTACTGTGGGTCTTGCCTTTAAGTATTGCGACTCGGAGTGGGTGATCAAACACCGAGTGGCAAGTTGCCCCAAGGAACAGGTCAAGCTCGGCGATTGATCCCATTTGAACGAACTACAACACTGGCACCACGCTATTTCTGATGAGTTCTAAATATTATGTCCAACTTGAAGAAGGTTGTTTCAATCGAATCAGATTCGGTTTTAGATGTAATGACTAGTATGTTGGAACTGCTAGTCTGCTGATCTGCTAGATGCAATTTGGATGACATTTGATTTGTTCAAATCTGAGATAGGACATAAACTACTAATCCCATGGCAAATCTCATGCGCTGGCCAATCTATTTCCAAAAGGTGGCAATCAAGAAAATGCATCTAGATTGCTGTGCTAAACTATGTTATATTTCAAATAATCGCCGGCGCATTCGGAGTAGCTGTCATCTTATCCGGCTGAACCACCCGGGAAACATCCTCCCCATCCTCTAAGCCCCGAGCGACGAGATCAGTAAAATCAACGCCGACTTCAGTCAAAAGTGAAGCGTGCTCATGGACGATGTCAAGACATTTCTGCCAAACGGAAGTGCCACGTTGAACACTGCTCAACTGGCGACCGAGAAGGCCATTGAAGCCATCTAAATGGTGTTTGGCCCAACGAATACAGGAACTGCTCATCACGCCAGAGAAACACTGTTGGTAGATACTAATAGTGTTCTTGATCAGAGAGAAATAAACGTATGAGATCTGGAAGATGTAAAGGGGAAGATCGCCCTCAAATACACAGGCCCTATCAAAACTGTTAGCAAGTTGTGCTTGATCTACTGGATGAAGGTCAAACATACCGAATACGTTTCGCAATCACGTCAGTTCGCGCCTTGAGGTAGGTCTCTCGTGCCTGGTCTTCAAACCCTAGGCGGCTCAGCCAGCCCACCTTGGTTTTGGTCGCAGTGGGGAATGACTGGGTGTCGACCAAAGCGCGGGAAAGCATACCAGCAAGTCGTGTAGCACGCTCGTCCACCTTGGCATTGATCACCTCTTGGGCAATCGGATTACTCTTAAGCCCCTTGGCCAGCTTGCGTAAACGTTCAATTGCTGAAACTGCTGCCTCGAAGCGTTGGAGCGCAATGTCAATGTCTAGCTCGTCCACTTGTCCTTCAACCCAACGAAGGTTTTGTTGTTTGCCATCAACATCGATTCGCAATTCCGATTTGTCACGGGGCGCGTCAGAGAGATCAAACGGCTCTGACTTTTGCGAATAGGATAAGTGTCGTCCTGACAGGTAGCCGTATGCCTCCAAGGGCTTGCTGGCTGCCTCTGTCTCGGAGCGCAGAGTTCGGCGCAGATCCTCGACTGTCTTACGGAAAGTGGCAAGCAGTTCGTTCTTTGTCGATGTGTCTCGCTTGTCTTGGCGATAGGTGAAAGACTTCGAGCCAACTCGGACACTAATCGCGTTTCCAATGCCACGATCAAGTGCTTCTTCTCGGGCAGCTCCCGTGCCTAGGTTGGTAGCCAGGTCGATCATATCGAGGTCCTGGAGCGGCCAACACTCTTCTGCGACAAGCTTGGTCGGGATTGGGCCGCGGTGATTGGGGTTATTCTGGTCCACCCGCTTGCGTTTCTTAGCCGCGACTAAGAGGTGATCATTGAGTAGTACGATATGGACGGGTCGCTTGGGTTTCCAGGTGGCCGAGTCCAGCTCAGCCCAATGGCCTGTCTCCAATACGATATGTCGCCCTGGGACAGCCGGTAAGAATTTCTGAGAACCCTCGACTGTTTTCCACAGTGTCTGCAATTGGACACTCCACATGCTCTCCAGGTTGGCGACTGAGCTACGGTTCGAATGTCGTTTGGGGAATTGTTCATCGGCCGGTGACATTGGATTGGGGTTGTTGCCTGTGGTCGTCTGCCCTAGGGCGGTGGTGAGCTCAGACATGAGAGTCCGAAGGGTGCGCATTTCATCCTTGAGCTTCTCGGCCTCTCTACTGATCTTGATGAATTGGGTACGATTCTGGTAAACATTTTGCTGTAAATCGGTAGAGGTCCGGTTCTTGACTTTTCGGAGGCTGTCCTGGTATTTCTGAATCTCTTCTTCTGACGCGTTGGCTAGGATGTTGGCCACATCTGCGGGGAGAGATCACACACGTCAGCATTCAAATGGGCATTGTAAATAGGTCAAGTGCATCATAAGGTAAGGCTAAGTTCAATCATACATCGCTCGACTGGCAGACTTGGATCCCGCAAGGCGTTCAAGTCGACCTTAGGGACTGGGGCAGTTCCGTCCGCTGGGGATGGCTGCCGCGAGATGGAGGACGGGGCAGCCAATCCCCCATAACCACCACCCGGCACGGGTGGTGGCAGAGCGGGGACCGGAGGAGCTGTGGCATCGAAATCAGGAGCAGCATTGAATCTGGTTGAATAACGTCGCTTTACAAGATCTGAGGTAGCGCCACTCTGGGGAGCTCGATCGCGACCAGCGGGGATAGCAGCCTGGCCGACCTCGGGGGCTCTGGTGTTTGCGGGCAAGGGGCCAGAAATGGGTTTAGGAGCACTGATCTGTGGGCGCTGACGGCGAGACTTGCTTCGCAGGGTCAATCCGCGGCCTTCCATGTTGGGAGGGGCGTAGGATGAGAATGGAGGGGAAGGGTGAAGTGCAGCATTCAAGGTTGAGACACGCAATGACAGCGGAGGCGGAGAGCTGCGGTCACGGGATATCCTAGTATACCCGGAGTAAGTAGAAGTAGAACTTGACATGAAATGAAATAAGACAACTGTTGATTATATTGAAGTTAATAGCTTTAGATTATTTTTACTTGATTGGTGATATTATTTGTATTTTCTATCTTCTGAATTGCAATTGATTTGTGTTAATCAGTGGATTGACTGTGATTCTTGTACTGCTAAGTTAGTACTAGCCAACTACCTCGGAGAAACAACATTGAACCATGCTGACACCAGTTATATAAGAGCAATAGATTCAAAAATTTATTCTGTTTTTTTAATATAATATTAATATGTAATAATACAGTATTATATCAATTCTAAAAAATATATACTATACTATAGTATAGTATACTATGCTGTACACAACCTCTGACGTCGCCGAGGCCGGAAGAACGATGATCCCATCAAAATTGGACCGCGAGTCCATCACAGCTGCGAGTCTCTCTCCCTCTCTCCCTCTACTATCTCTCTCTCTCTATCCAAGTCTCACTTCCACCTCATCCCTCTCCTCCTCTCCTCTCCCTTCTCATCCCTCTTTTCTCCTTCACACTCTCTATCTTTTCATAATGCAAACATCCACTTTGGTTGCCGTGTCGGCTGGCACCATCATTACCGGCCTTCTCGGTAAGAACCTCTTCTCATTTTCATCGGCATTGGAACTTGTCAGAATCGCATCCACTAATCAATCTCTATTCTCGGATCCACAGCTTATGCCGCCTACTTCGATCACAAGCGTCAGACCGACCCCGAATTCCGCAAAAGCCTAAAGCGCAACAACCGCCGTCTCGCCAAGGTTGTCAAGGAGGAGGCTGAGGCCCACGGTGCCGCGCAACGCGAGGCCATCAAGGCCGCCGTGCAGGCTGTTAAGGCCGAGGGCTTCCCCACCGACCTTGAGGAGAAGGAGTCTTACTTCATGAACCAAGTCGCCAAGGGCGAGGGGCTGTGCTCCGAGGGTACGTGTCTTCGTTGTTTTTTTTTTCTTGGTCGCGGCGGAGGCCGCGGAGATTGCGGAGACACTCTTGGGTGCCCGAAATCTTTCCAACCACATCATTCATGCAATTGCGGCAATTATTGCGAATAACAGCTAACATGATAATTTGTTGATGATATAGGTGACAACCAGGTTGAGGCCGCCATTGCTTTCTACAAGGCCCTCAAGGTTTACCCCCAGCCTAAGGATCTGATCAACATCTACGACAAGACCGTCCCCAAGGAGGTTCTCGAGATCCTGGCTGAGATGGTCGCCATGGATGCCAGCCTGAACCTGGGTGGTTCCTTCACCGGTGGCCCTGCTGCTCCCAGCACCGACAACCACGGTGTCGAATAAATGCAACAGTGATAGCGACAGTGATCGGGGTACTAGAAAGCAATTTCGACACCAATTGTGATACCCCATTACTCGTGAAGAACCAAAAAAGCCCCACCCCGCCAAGTTGAGCTATCTACTTTACTCAACTCGGCCTGTATTTGTTTCCCCATCTCATCGATCTCTCACCTTCTACCGGCCATCTCCATCACCGATCACCCATACCCCTTCTGCCTGGCTTGTTCCACTCTCCACTATTTTCCATTTTCCCTTTATTCTTTCCTCTCTCTGGACTGTGTGTATATCTATTGGGTCTTGGCCAGCACTGCGGATTGGCCTGGAGGGCCTTGGTATTTCTGGGCGTGGCTCTCTCCTATTTCCAGATTGTTTTCTACTATCTTCTTCTGTTTTTCTTTTCTTTTGATTCATTGCATGGAGAAAGGGGGATATGCAAAACCCAGAGTGTATTCTAGAGCGAATGAAAGATCAATATGATTAGACTACATCCCACTGTATTTACCTTACTGTAGAGAAATACTTGATGACTTCAGAGGGTCTGCCCTTCTCCGCTGACTGGCTCTCTTCCTCCGCTGACTGGCTGTGTTCCTCCGTTCTTCCTTCAACTTCCCCACTTGGTGTCGTCCGAGCTTCTTCTTCTCCACTCCACTCGATCCCTTTTTATTTCCCTCTTGTTCCCTTTTTATCTTGAAGAATTTCCCTTTCGTTTTGTCTTTTGCTCAACTCGTTCCTTCCTGCGCTTGTCGCATTGTCATTCTTTTATTTTTCTGTTGTAAAATCGCTCGTGTTTGGCTGGATCAACTCCCCAGTCCAAAGTCCTCTCATTTGCCCAACTCTACTCTCGCCTTTTCGCTTCCAGCTAATTGGCCAAAAGTCCGATCGTCAAGATGATTGCCGTACGTGATGAAATCCTGCAGAGCTTGGCCTCCTACCGAACTCGAACTCGATCGCTGCCCTCGTGGGGCGAATGATGATCTTTTATCAAAAGAAAACAGAAAGAACGAAAGAAACCGTGGACTAACTGATACTTTGATCGGTTCACGATCTATAGTCTTATAGTCGCATCTTCACGGCACTCTGTGCTCTGGCTAGCACTGCTGCCGCTGTGACCCCTCTCAAGGTCGATGGAAAGGATTTCGTGAACACCGAGACTGGAGACCGTTTCCAGATCATCGGTATCGAGTAAGATCGACCTCTCCAACCTCCTTGTGTTTCGTCCATTCCCTCCAGTTCAATCCATTGACTTGGCGAACAGTTATCAGCCCGGTGGTCAGTCCGGCTTCAGCAAGAAGAAGGACCCCCTGAGTGACCCCGACACCTGCCTGCGTGATGCCGCCCTCATGCAGCGCCTCGGTGTAAGTATACGGTCTGGTGGCTTATGCTAGCTGAGATAGACCAATGGCTTATCGTGTTTCATATAGATCAACACCATCCGTGTGTATAACCTGGAGCCCTCTTTGAACCACGACAAGTGTGTCTCTTACTTCAATGGCGCCGGTATCTACATGATTCTGGATGTCAACTCTCCCCTGGACAATGGCTCCCTCAACCGTGGTGAGCCCTGGACCTCGTACAACCCCGTGTACTTCCAGCAGGTCTTCGGTATCATCGAAGCCTTCAAGTCCTACCCTAACGTGCTGGGTTTCTTCGCTGGTAACGAGGTTATCAACGAAGATGCTGAGTATCTGGTCCCTGCCTACGTTCGTGTAAGTAATAGTCCTATCTACGTGACTCATCTCACCGCGACGGGACAAACTAAACTAACTTGAATCCATACAGGCCGTCATCCGTGACATGAAGGACTACATCGCCAAGCACTCCAACCGCACCATTCCCGTCGGCTACTCGGCTGCCGATGTCCGCAACATTCTGATGGACACCGATCGCTACTTTGAATGCCACATGAAGAACTCGACCAGCTCGCAGGCCGATTTCTTTGGTCTGAACTCTTACTCCTGGTGCGGCAAGGCTTCCTACAAGTCTAGCGGCTACAACGTCCTGACTGAGGACTTCTCCAACTCCACTATGCCCGTTTTCTTCTCCGAGTATGGCTGTAACGAGGTCAAGCCTCGTGTTTTCACCGAGGTCCAGGCCCTGTACGGCGAGGAGATGACCCAGGCTTTCTCCGGTGGTCTCGTCTACGAGTGGACTGAGGAGGACAACGAGTACGGCCTGATTGAGGTCAACAAGAACGGCAGCGTCACCCTCCTGGTCGACTACACCAACCTGCAGGGTCAGTTCGGTAAGCTGGACATGGACCGCATTGAGTCGAGCAACTCTTCCCAGACCAGCGTCACCCGCGAGGAGTGCAGCGCCGATCTTATCAAGAGCAAGAAGTTCCTGAACGCCTGGAACCTCCCCACCCGCCTTGCTAAGATCAACAACTACATTGAGAACGGCCTTCCCAACAAGCCCTCCGGCTCCCTGGTCTCTGTCTCCTCCACCTCCATCCCTGTCAAGGTCTACGACCACAACGGCCAGGAGATCTCTGACATCAAGTACAAGGTCCTCGGTAACGGTGAAGTGAACAAGCCTTCCAGCACTGGCACCAGCTCCAGCTCCAGCAGTGACTCTTCTGCTTCTGGTACCGGTACTTCTTCTTCTTCCACCGGTACCTCCACCCACACCAACGCCGCTTCCGTGAACGGTGCCTCCTCCGCTCTCGTTGGTGGTCTGAGCGGCTTCTTCATGCTGCTTGCTTCTCTTCTGTAAACCTACTGCCTTTGCAGCTCTTTCTGGTCAATATTTTTGGGGTATGATTCTGTTATAGCTCGAGGTTGAGGCCTCGGGCACTGCATATCTCCGTGGTCAGACGTTCATGTAATCTCCTTACTTGGCTCCGTTCCGTATACATGTCTGGCCTATTGGTCGCCAATTCAATATCCATTTTTTAAACTTCCTTCAAGCTTGCTAGTCCCGATTAGTTTTAGAAAATACTATTTAAAATCTACCGGTTGGTGCATGTAGTTGTAAAGAGAATGGTATTGTGAACTAATTGAATGCGATCCTCATTCGAAACCTCAAACAGAGGCTTTCGAAAAATGCAACTAAGCATGAAGCACAATGAGAAGAGAGAAAATAATCACGAAATAATCAAATAGGAAAAAATAAAGCCAAAAAAAAAACAATAAAACACAAAGATGTCCTCCTCTACATAGCTCTCGCCTTTCCTTTACCCTTCGCAGATGACTGAGAGTGTGGCATAGGTGAAGGAGCAAGACTTGGGAATTCCTCCCATTCATCTGGTTCATCCACATGGTTCCGACTCTTGTTCTCCGCCAGACTAAGCTGAATTGCGAATTCCAGATCCTCCATTTCCTGTTGTTGGCTGCTTTCCGCAGCTCCGTTCTCAAATTCTGGTTCAGGGGGATTGACTCCCTTTGCATATTTGATGGGGATGGATGCGGTATGCTCAATTGGTGGGGCGGGAGCTTCATCTCCAAGGAGACTAAGACGAATTGCCTCTGCAAGGTCATCATCCACGTCGTCGTCCGTGGGATTTTGGTAAGGTGATGACGACGAAGAGACTTCGCCTAATCCAAAAGAGCTGGGACCGGCAGCGTCGCTGAACGAGGTACTTGTAGCGGAACTTGCAACTGCAGCCTGATCAGTATGCTTGGCGGCTTCGCCAGGATGAGATTCCTGGCTTAGCAATTGTGCATATGCCAAAAGCTGGTCCTCGTCAATGTCAGGGCCAAGGAGGTCGACACCAAAGCGATTGCTCAGGTGTATCCGTTCCTTCTCGTCGGCAATCTGTTGTCGCTGAAGCTCAACACGCTCATCTTCAATGAAGTCCCGGATCGCGCCCCGTCCACTATTGTTGAAGCGCTGGCCCTCGGCAGTACCGTTGCTACTGCGCAAGCCATGGCGCAGACGACGCTTGCTGGTATTATACTGATCCGCAGCAGATGCACTGTACGACCAGTATCGGAGATGTGTACCAAGTGAGACCATTCCACGCAGATTTGTTGGATCTGGGTCAAGGCATATCGCTCCCGTTGCGAAGTAGTTGTTTCCAACCCCGAACATGGAGGCTTCAGCCTGTACGAGTCGTCGACGAGCCCGAGATGAGAATCGAGAGTTCAAAGTTCGGATTGGACGAGTGGATGATGCCAATGGATCCCAGGCTTGGACAAGTCCATCATTGCCACCATGAACCAGATACAACGACGTCAACGCAATGCAGGAAATTTGAGGAGATTCCGTTTGGATGACACGCAGCGGAGGAATAGAATTGATGACTTCCGCATTCTGCGCTGCAAGGGCACGAATGTTCCAAACAAATATCGAGCCAGTAGCAGTACCGACAGCCAGATAACGGGCCCGTTGGCCAGGAATTTCGATGCTTGAATGCGGCTGTTCCATGTGGGGTAGCATCGGCGAAGAGGTTGCAGAAGACAATGAACTTCCAGACATGCCGAGTAGAGGATCCTCGTCCGCCGTGACATTGGAAAATATCGAATTGTCCAGTGCATTGGTAGTGATTCCTACAAACTTCCTGTCACCAAAAGTCAAGTCCGAAATGCGCCATTCAATGTTGGCCACGGGAGCAACATTGGCCAACTGAGCTGACGAACGTGATGCCGGAAGGCTCTCGCCTGGCGTGGGGCTCGGGGAACTTGTTGGTCCACCAAAGAGGGAAGCATGAGGCTTCTTTTCGTTTGGACGGTAACCAGGGGTTGATGAAGACGAAGAGGATCCCAAGTGTGACACTGTGCGGAAGTATCGTTGCACCGATGCCCTTTCAACTTCATCTCCCCCACGGGCAATCACAATGATTGATTCCCCACACCCCTGCCCATCATTGCCAGCGAAATCCACTTGCAAATCGCGCTTCATATTCCAACCTTCGCAAACCTTCCGGAAATGCTTAGGTTTGAAGGCAAGGAATTTTTCAATCTCTTTAGTTTCAGCCGCGATCTGTTTCACATCGAGATGCATAGACGCGGAGGATGATCGCGGACTGTAACTGCCATCAACCAGCTCTCGACTAAACGGATCAGGCCGAGCCTTCCGGCGACTAAGTTCCAGAAGCTCCCAGCGCACGCTTCTTCCGGTTTTCCACGCCAGCTCATCCAATTGCTCAGCATTCAATTTGACATTGGCAGGAGTATCGGGCTTTGGAGGGAGATCGACAAGGTAAAAAATCTCTCCCAAAGCATTGAGAACAACGGCCCAAACTCGCTTCTTGGCGTTGCGCTTGGGCGAATAACTGTCATCCACAGCGATGCCAATGATAGGAACACCGGGACTGAGTACCCATTTAGCAGTCACCTGGCCTCGTTCGTATCGGCCTTCATAGGTCGGGTGGGGACCCATAGCATAAGTTGTGAGCACGCCCGACGATGAGCCCACCATCATGGCCACGAGTCCACCAGTTGTCTTGAGGATTGTGGATGATTTAGCGATCCATACCGAGCAGACTGCGTGGGTAATTTGGTTGGCGGCGGGAATACCCAGCTCCGGATGAGAGCCAAGGTCCGAAGCACCCAAAAAGCGACCCCGTTGCTCAGTTGTAGAAATGAAATAGCTGCGACCTTGGGGGCACCCTTCGCCATAGATCATACCGTACGGCTGGCTAACATCCATAGAATTGGGAACTCCCACCATCTCTCCTGACCCGAGACCATATGGTGCATCACCTGGAAACATGTCGGCGAAGTGCCTAAACATCTGGTGATCCGATAAACCCCAAGTGCTCACTTTAACCATTGATGGGTCGCTAGCGGAAGCAATGCCTTGCTCCGACGCACCGTGGATAAAAGTGGGCTCCTTTTCACTGCTGAAAGATCCATGGATTTTGCTGACTGGAAATAATAAATTGGAAGTGTAGGTAGTCACTGCACTGCCGTTTCGAACAGTTGCAGACCTAACAGTGCCGCTTTTCTTGGATGGCTGGAACTGTGCCGGCTTACCACGGCCTAATGACCGCATCAGGCGGGTGCGCAAGATATACTCGCTTCGCCAGGATGCCAATGCCGTCAATCTCGTGAAAAACCGTCTATCGGAGAGCAGCTCAGCCTCATCTGACTCTGCGCGCCGAGTGGGTTCCAGGGCTTGAGGCCCTGGGAAGAACCGCGAGAAAGCGACCCTCCAGGCATGTGGGGTAGTCACAAGAGAATGAAACCGACGAGAGACTAGGGTCATAGCCGAGAGAGTATGGGGAGGCAGATGCGACAGGATATGTGTGAGCACCTCTGAGACGAAAGATGCATATGTTAGAGTAGTTCATGATTTGGAGTATATCGAGGTAGGGCATACCGTTAGGGAGTGACTCCAATGGAACTCGGGAGTGAGTGGAAGATTTCACAACTCGAAAGCCGGGGTCGCGCCTTCGTGGAGAGCCAGCATTTTCATGCTCGGTCACTCGTTGGGCGGAAGATGGCGGGGTAGAATCATCGTCGCTCAGGGACAAACTATTCAGTTCTGGTGTCGATGAACTCGTGACAGGGAAGTCTCCGGAGTCTCCATGAGGGAGAGAGCCAGAGACTGCACCGTCATCGAGATCATTTCCATGCTGGGTAGTGCTGGGGTTGGCTTGCGATGAGTCAACGGGGGAAAGACGTGGAGAAACTGCAGTTGACGCTGGTTGCATAAAAAGACTGGTTTGAAAAGGAGGCGAGCAATAGCGACTGAGCCAGTAATATAACCTGGGTCAGTCGAAGCAAAAGAAATGCGAGATCACGGAGGGGGGTGAAAGAGAAGCGTGCGTTGTAGAAGGCAATGTAAGTAAGTAAAAGAGAACGAGGATGTTTCGGGGGACTCGAAGGAGACAGTTGGAGACAAGGCGGAGTGGAGTGGCAAGATGAGGTACATCGTTAACTATGGGATTGTCCATATTTAAGGATGTACTGATCATTAAGAACAGTTCTATAACTACTGTATATACAATGAATATCTTCATGGAATATTTGAGAGCGTATTCATGTCCCTTAGTCATCATTCCTATTTATCTGACTTGATTGATTCCTCCATTTTCCAGTAATTCTGCCTATTCTGTCTCTTGGTCGATTTCAATGTACAGACGCGTGTTCCACGTGACCACGCGCACCGTTGAGCCGCGTCGATTGACGGAGGAACTTCGCTCTTCCATTGAATCGTTGGGGGTTTGGGTCCACTCGAGAGAGAAAGAGTTCATCGAAAAGTTACAAATATCTGGTTGAAAATTATTCTGGCCGATCTTCAAGTCTACTGGTATACTGTCGGAATACTAGTATCACTAGAATCAACAGATATCCTTGTTCCCCTCTCTCAGTCTGGGTCTAGAACCTCTCTAGACTTGGACGACTATCAGTCCCAGCAATATGTCGGGTGCAAATGGTGAGTTAATAGCATGTGGTTATTCCAACGGCTATCGTGATCTATAATCACGAGCTATGCTGAAATCATGTCTAACATTCTTCAGATGCGGAAACCATCCGCATTCTCATCTCGACCGATAATCATGTCGGCTACAATGAGAGAGACCCTATCCGGGGAGACGATAGCTGGAAGACTTTCCATGAAATCATGTGCATGGCCAAAGATCAAGATGTTGACATGGTACTACTCGCGGGTGATCTTTTCCACGAGAACAAGCCCTCGCGGAAATCCATGTACCAAGTGATGCGTTCAATCCGGATGAACTGCTTTGGTGAAAAGCCATGTGAATTGGAGATGCTGAGTGATGCCAGTGAGAACTTTCAAGGAGCTTTCAATCATGCCAACTATGAAGATTTGGATATGAACATTTCCATTCCCATTTTCTCGATCCATGGAAACCATGATGACCCATCCGGAGAAGGCCACCTAGCCGCCCTGGACCTCCTCCAGGTATCTGGTCTTCTTAATTACTACGGCCGTACCCCCGAGTCAGATAACATCGAAATTAAGCCGGTGCTTCTTCAAAAGGGACGAACAAAGCTCGCGCTTTACGGAATGAGTAATGTGCGTGACGAGCGGTTGTTTCGAACTTTCCGCGATGGCAAGGTCAAGTTCTTCCAGCCGTCTGTCCAGAGAGGTGACTGGTTTAATTTGTTGTCTGTGCATCAAAACCACCACGCATATACGGAATCTGGATACTTACCGGAGACCTTTCTTCCAGACTTCATGGATATGGTTATCTGGGGCCATGAGCATGAATGTCTGATCCACCCAAAACAAAATCCCGAAACAAAATTCCACGTTATTCAACCAGGCTCGTCGGTTGCCACCTCTTTGGTTCCCGGTGAAGCCGTGACAAAACAGGTTACCATTATGAGTGTCACGGGGCGCGAGTTTAAGTGCGAGCCTATTCGGCTCAAATCAGTTAGGCCATTTGTGATGCGTGAGATTGTGTTGGCTGAAGAAAAGGGTGCTCAGAAACTGGCACGCAAAGAAAACAATCGCACTGAAGTGACCCGCTTGCTCATGTCTATTGTTGAAGAGTTAATTGAAGAAGCGAATGCAGACTGGCTTGCAAATCACCCTCAGGACGATGACGATGATGCGGATGATTTGGAGATACCTCTTCCTCTCGTGCGACTCCGTGTAGAGACATCAACTCCGGAAGGTGGAACCTACGAATGCGAAAACCCACAACGCTTTTCAAATCGATTCGTCGGGAAAGTCGCTAATGTCAATGATGTGGTACAGTTTCATCGGAAAAAGAAGACAGCTGGTTCCCGTAAAGGCGATGCGTCGCTCGATGAGGCAGCTAGCTCACATTTAACGGCTTTGGATACAGTCAAGGTGGAGCAACTGGTGAAAGAACTGCTTGCTTCTCAATCTCTCAGTATTCTTCCTCAGAATACATTTGGTGATGCCGTGGCTCAATTCATCAATAAAGATGACAAGCATGCGATGGAAATGTTTGTGAACGAGTCTTTAGACAGCCAGGTTAAGCACTTGATGACTTTAACAGGTGACGACGATGACGTTGATGAAGAAGAGCAAAGCTCTTTGGTCACAGCTATGGAGAAGTACCGTACACAGATGGAAGATTTATTCTCTAAAGGAGTCAAGAAACGCACTCGTGGCAAGAAACGCTTCAAGCCTAAGCCAGACGGCTGGGACAGCGAATTCGATGGTTCCTGGGAAGATCAACCCGGTGCCCTTATTCATTCGGATAATGAAGGCGGTGATCCTGCCGAGGAGGAGGCTGGAGAGGACGGTACAGCACCGGCTCGTAGCCGTGCGTCGGGTGCAACAACCACACGCGGTCGTGGTAGAGGTCGTGGCCGTGGTGCATCTACTACGGCACGGGGAGCAGCAAAGACCACTACAGCAGCCAAGGGACGCAAAAAGCCAGTTGTCTCTGAAGAAGAATCGGAGGTGGAGAACGATGTGATCATGCTTGACGACGACGATGAGGAAGAAGCAGCTGATATCATTTCCGACGACGATTCCCAGGCACTGTTCGTCAAGCAGCCACGTGCCACCACCAGTTCGAGGGGACGAAAAACTACATCTGCCGCGAAGACTTCGACTACTCGAGCTCGCGGCGGACGTACAGCTGCCTCGCCTGCTCCCTCATCGGCGACCGTGGGCGGTACTGCAACTCGTCGAACTGCTGCAAGAACTACCAAGACAACTCAGTCCACACTTGACTTCGGTTCTCAAGCCAGTGCCCCTGCTCCCCGTGCCTCCAGGGCTCAAAGAACAACACGCAACATCAGCGTTATTAGCGATGACGATGATGATGATGACGCCTTTGAGCCAGTGGAAGCCTCTAGCTCTAGACGACGAAGATGATAGCTCAAAACGTATCTATTTGGATTCAACTGAGTGGCGCTGGCGCAGTCTTGGCAGGTTAATCCAACCGTTGAACTTAATATGACTTAACGATATTCTTCTTTGGCAGCTTGGATCCTTCAGTAACTCATGATGGCATCTTTATTGCAGCACATTTACACTCTATCTGTAGCACCCTATCTGATCCCCATCTCTCATTCTTTCGAAGATACCAATTCGATAGCCAGCCCATCAATGCATTGCACGTCGGTGATGACCCGCGTGCGTGTGTCCACTCAAGCTAGGTCCATCGCCCCAGTATGCCCTAGCAGCGGCCTCCCATGCTGAAGCAGGACGAACCAAGTTCTCTGTGGTATAAAACAGCCGATAGTCTGCAGGCTCGTAAATGAACTGGACTGGCATATGCGGCTTATTCGGATGATATCCATTGAGAAGGTTAATGCTGAGGGTATCCAGTCCAGTCAGCGGAGCGTCTGCGTCTTCGTCGCTAGGGGGGCTAAGATCTCTAAGACGCTGAATTTGGGCATCTGACAAGGTGGGTTCACCGCTTCTCGTGGCATTCTCCGCAGCTTCCAATGCTCTCTTATGCATCAATGGCAACATTCCATTCCCGATGTACATCTGGCCTTTGGTGCCGCCCAAGGCTTGCATCGGTCCTTTGTGAGGACGACCGCCGAATACGAGACTCTTCACCCCTGCGAGATCTTTCATGAGTTCTGAGAAGATCGTGCAAGCTGAGGAGCAGTCGCCATTTGTGACCTGGGAGATTGTTAGTTTCTCATGTGGTGACGCGGAATGTCTTTGGCAAATCCTTACCAATAGAATATCCTCCGGCGCAAATGCATCCTCTGTTTCGTTCTGCTTCGCAGGTCCGTATCCACGGATAGATTTGTACACGGTTGACTCGAATGTGAAGTTGTAGAAGGCGATCAAAAATGAAACTTCTGTTCCTAGCTCCTTGTGAGGCCCATATGCATCGGGCCAAGCTTCAAAGTTGGACTCTTGGTCCGGTGTGACCATTTCCGAAAGAACCATATTGCTTGTTTCAACAATAGTTTCTGAATCAGTAAGTGGAGTCTTTGACAAGGCCTTCCCAACAAGATTCGCTGCTTCGTGGGCCCGGAATCGAACAGAGGTGATTAATCTCTTGTGGGGGAAGAGAAGCTTCAAAAGATCTAGTGATAGATCGATGGTACCTCCACCATTGAAGAATAAGTCGATGATTAGTTTCTTTTTCCCTGCGGCTTTGGCCTTTTGCACAAACTCTGTCGCTTTATCCGAGAACTTGCTGTCATTTGGCTGGAATGTCGGGATGTGAAGGACGGCAGTATCTTTCAATTCCTGGCTTTCTATGAAGTAACCAGAGATGGAGTTATCGTCTGTTTGTACAATTGGAGTTGGGAATCCTTTCGATATCGGAGTACTCTTAGGTTTCGATGAATGTGTCGATGCTTGTGATTGTGTAGACAAGGATCTAGTATGACTGGAACTTGAAGCCACAGTGGTTGAGGGAAGCGCCGAAACTGAAGCTTGAGATGATGTTGGCGTGCTAGGAATTGAGGATGCGTCAACCACTCGAGGCTCACAGTATCTTTTGAAGATATCCTTGCCATCTTTCAGAGAAGAATCATATGAGTTTGCAATCGCCGTGGTCTGGACGTGCATAATGGAATTGTTTGCAAACTTGACCGAAGGCCCAGAGACTCCTGGATACAACCCATTGTTATACTCTAGGACACCCAAGTTCCCCATATTGTCAAGGCTTTCTGATCGATAGGTGGCCCGAAATAAAACGTTGTATCTTTTTCGAAAACGATTAGTACTCAATATGATCGAAATATGAGGGCCACAAATCAGTTACCGTGCATCAGGGTCTGTATCAGCATGTGTACCGGCTACTGTGTTCAAAAATGTGGACACATCTTGGTCATTGATAGAAACAACTGGCGAAACTAAATGAGGATTGGTCTCTAGGAGCTCCAGGTCATCTGAACATCTTGTTAGCTCTTTGAAACCTACTGCTGGGCTTGGCGCAGTGCTGTGCTTACTCCAGCTATAGACATCAGGAAGCTGGATCCCGTCTCTAGAAACCGATGCCAGCGGTAAGTTCAATTGGAAAGCAAAAAATTGCAGAGAACAAAGCTCCATGTGCAAATGTCTGTCATGTGCGGAAATGAGCAAATCATTAATTGCCGAGTCGAATTCAAATTGCGATTTGAAGTCTTCGTTCGTCGCGTTTGATGCCAGTGCATCCAATCCAGCAATCAGGTCAACTGGCGAGGACGGATAGCCCGATGGGGGATCTAGAATTGATTTAATCGAGTGAGCTGTCGTATCTTTGAATAGTTTTTGTGGATCTTATTGCTCGCTTCTCAGAACATCCAATGTGCTATGCCATTGTAAGATCTTTTTCATCTCCTCAATGAACTTTGTGCCTCTTCTAGCATCAAAGGGTATTGTTTGAAGGCACTTATGAGCCAGGGCGCCAGGAAACATTGGCTCTTGGATACCTGTTGATGATATTAGTCTACAAGAGCCTTCAAGCTTATAATGAATACTGTGGTGGGAATTTTTATCAACCTTGTGTCCTTGCATGTTTATCGAGTTGAGCAATCTCATGGCATGGAGTTGAACTGTTCACAGTGGACACAAATAGCCCCAGAACCGTGAGTAAAAATGACTTTGGTAGCATTATTACTCTAGTCCTATTGGTGACTCGGAGCGAGTGTGTTGGAAAAGAAGTGTTGGAAATACGACACTTGAAACGAAACAATTATGCCAGATACTAGCTTGAGAATAATTTCTTAGTTCTCTCTGGCTAATGCCTCCATGACTGTGTAATTTCCCCCCTGATCAGGCTGCGTCCTGATTTCTGAATCCTCATTGATTCTTGCATTGGTAATGATCTCCTAGCGTTAGATTCTGACTCTGTGTTGGGGGCTACAGGAATGGCGATCGTCATGGATAATTTTAGAACTTGTTTGGGTGCTTTGGGTCAACATGAAACGCAGGGAGGGGGTTATAAAGGACAGTTTTAGCTGGAATCAAAGAACACTGCTGGTTTTCAGGATAAAGATAGTATAATAGTAAGGTTAGGATACCTATGCGCCCTAATAAAGCTGCTATGGAAGTTGGAGGAGCTCGGGCATGGCTTGAAAAAGCTCGACGTTCGCCGATCGCATCCATAATCTCCCGAAGAATCTACAGCATAGCATGACAGTATATTTCCTCTACTGGTACTTCTCTCGAGTCAAGTAGCCTTTTATTTTGCTCGGTAGTCTAAAAAGTAGCCGGCAGTTCCCCTGTTGGTAGCAGTAGAAGGTAGTAGCAGTTCCTCAGACAAGGATCATTTTGGATCGGTACAACCTCGGAGTTATTTCCATCAAGAAAAACCATACTCGGTCAAATATTCAGAGGAAAATTCAGACAAGGAGTTTTATTCGTGGGAACTTGGAAGATAAGGGAATGTCTTTATTTTTCTAGATCATGAAAGAGAAAAGAGGATCCATGCCCGTATGTATTATGAAGGAATTGTTGAAGCCAACCGAATACCGCAGGCTGGTCTCGAAAGGGATTACTACCTAGATATTAAATACGAGTAACAGCCTTGCAGTAATTGACGGTTTGTAAATAAATGCACCAGTTGAGAGGATAGATGAATTTTCCTCCAATTTGGGCTTTTTGTTCTCACGAAAACACGGAGCATAGTTGGTATTAAGGTGGTACATGTAGATCAATCAACCCGCCAACATAGTAGACATGACACTAGTAACTTCTTAAGCCCCGAACCCAGTGTAAATTTTGAGAGATGATTACTGAACCAATTAAGGAGTCTCTAGCTCGCATTAAATGATTGACTCCCACTAATAATATCAGCACTGATTCCAACATTTGTGAAGTGTATAAACTCTTGGGACCAGCCACACAGTGGAGCTTCCCCGCAATCCACGGCCGAGCTGCCTCGGTTCTAAACTTGAACGCAACAACTGGCACCAGTTACTACCAGCACTAGTAGCACTTCACCAGCCCTGTTTCTATCAGAAATGAGCCGTCTTCTTCATTGCTAGCTCTAACTCAAGGTAGCTATACAAAGGAGTCCATAATCATGACTTTTACTGGCCGTCCCATTCGTATCGCCGGTAAGTCTTCACTCACCCCTACTAAATGTTGAAGTCAGCTGGAACATCCAACTCATCACTTTTATCTAGGAGCTTCCGGCTCTACTTCAGACCGGCGTCATGCAATCGCCGAATTTGCAAAACATCACCCAACAGATCCGGTGGATGTGATCATCGCTGATTTCATGAGCGAATTTAATATGGCCACTGCTGCAGGTCGGCGTGTGAATCAACAGGCGAATGCTACTGAGGCTGCCGGTGATGTCCCGGCATATGATCTTTCCTTTCTGGAAGCTTTGAATCCAGCACTTGAAGATATAGCCAAGTATGGGATCAAAGTGGCTGTTAATGCCGGTGTCACGGATACCAAGGGTTTATATGAGGTGGTGATGAAGAAGGTTCAGGCAAAGGGTTTGAAATTGAAGGTAATTAATCAAATAATACATGCCTACTTGATGCCTGTAGATCTTGCCCAAAAAAACTCAAAAGCTAATGCTGCTATACGTCTATAGATTGCTTGGGTCTCGGGAGATGAAGTACTCCCTGAAATCAAAAAGTCCCTCCAAGCTGGCCAGTCAGATTTCCGCAACATCTACACCGGCGAACGTCTGGCCGACTGGTCCTTTGAGCCCATCTACGCACAGTGCTATCTGGGCGGACTAGGTATCGCTGCTGCATTCGCTGAAGGTGCTGATATAGTCCTGTGCGGACGTGTTTCAGACGCATCACCAGTAATTGGGGCTGCTTATTGGTATCACGGCTGGCGCCGAGAAGATTTGGGCAAATTGGCAAACGCATTTGTTGCAGGTCATCTCATCGAGTGCAGTAACTATGTCTGTGGAGGCAACTTTACTGGGTTCAAAGCATTGGAACATCAGGGTGGTGATGGTTGGTCCAATATTGGATATCCCATTGCCGAGATCTCTGCTGAGGGAGATGTGATTATCACCAAACAGGCGCACGCAACTGGTGGTTCTGTCACCGTTGATACATGTACCTCGCAGCTGTTGTACGAGATTCAAGGACCCTGGTACTACAATTCCGACGTCACCGCAGTTCTAGATGGAATCTACTTTGAACAGCGAGGGCTCAATCGGGTGGCTGTGCAAGGTGTTCGTCCAGGTCCTCCTCCACCGACTACCAAGGTTGGCATCACAGCCCGTGGAGGTTTTCAAGCAGAAGCTTGGTGGTTTTTGACTGGACTAGACATTGAGGAAAAGGCACGCATGTTGGAAGCACAGATTCGGCGACTTCTCGCTCCATCCGCAGATCGATTCACTGCCCTCAAATTTGACTTGTTGGGGACATCGGTGTCGGATCCGCAAGATCAAAACCGGGCAACGGTTCCTCTCCGGATTGTGGCACAGGCTCGAAAGGCAGAGGATCTAGCACCTACCAAGTTCCTCAAGCTCATCACGGATAACATCATGCAAGGGTACCCTGGGGCTACTTTCCACCTGGACCTACGACAGGGGTTCCCCAAGGAGGTTTTTGAATATTATGTGACTTTGTTGCCACAATCAGCGGTGCAGCATCGTGTCCATCTCCCGTGGAAACCCACAGCACAGACACAAGTCAGGGAGATTGCACCTCCACCGCTGTCTCAAACTTATCCATCTCGGCAGCCTTCTCAAGCGGTCACGCATCACGACAAGCCAGTAGATTTAGCCCACGACTTCGGACCCACGATTCGGGGTCCCTTAGGATGGATAGTGCACGCTAGGTCAGGAGACAAGGGCTCGGATGCGAACTGTGGTTTCTGGGTGCGACACCGACATGAGTTTCTATGGCTACGGAGCTTACTCTCGGTGGAGACGGCACGGAAGCTCCTAGGAGACACGGGCCGGACCCAACCCCCATTAGAGATTGAGCGGTTCGAATTGGCGGGACTACGAGGTGTACATTTCTTGTTCCGCAATTTATTGGACCGCGGAGTTGGGGTCACAACGACAGTGGATTTTTTGGGGAAGAATGTGGCGGAATATCTGCGGGCTCGACACGTCGATCTTCCGGTGCGGTTCCTTAACCGGGGAAAGCTATAAGGTTATTAGTATTATTATTCAACGCGGCTTGATTATTTGATAGTTTATCTGGGAGAGGGGAAAAGAGGACCGAGGGGGGCCGACTAGTGTACAGACCAGACCGCAGACCGCAGACCGCAGATGCCAGAGGGCATGCGGAAGCCAGAAGTGGAGAAGCGTGCGGACCGGGTGGATGGAAGAGGGGAGAATAAGAGGGGCAACGCTTTTTTTTTTCTCTCGGCCGTTGCGAGGCTTGGAATCAATCAAGCAGCCTGGCAGCACGGACAGTTGATAGTTTTAGGATCGATAGAAACAAAGTCGAAGTAACCGTCTTGGGTAATGGTACTCTCACTCACTCAAGCAATCGGTTAGTCAGAGTAGATCTTGGCTTGGTGCATGAAACGAGCCAAAGGAGCCAAAAGTCTGAAAGGTCAGATCCACCGTGAGTAACCGGGGAGATGTTCGCCCGATGATTGGTAAAATGTCCTTTTGAGGTCACGATGATCACATCTGGCCCACCGGATAGAATCGTAGAAACGAGGGGAAGCTCTGGACTCTGTATGGAGTACAGGTGAGCTCGGTACTGTATGTAAATCTACTACATAGGTACCCTCGGGTCAGCTTAGCCCAAATACAGGAAAACTTGCGCGGGGCAGGGCAAAGGTAAAAAGACATGAAAACAGATCGCCTCGGCATCTCGGGGGAATCCTGAAATCAGCAAAAGGTGCAAGGAACCAATGAAGAGTGGGGGGGAGAGAAGAAGGAGGGGAGGAAGTTGGAAGTCCTGGAGGGGCAATACATACAGTATTGAGTGTACGAGTGTAATGGGCGGTGGGGGGAAGTCACAGCTTCCGCACTGTACTTGAAAAGTACTTACTTTTAGTATGTATATTAAATAGTGGACATAAGTATCTTGTATGTACTTACCCGCGGATCCCGTAATTTACGTACGCCAACTATAAATTAATTACCGAAAACGGTACTTAATATGTTCTGCAGGTAATTTGCCATAGTGATAAACACTGGTATTTCCTGGTAATTATGGTAATATCGTATCAGATTACATGACCCCGCAACGCCAATTGCTGAATAAAGTTATATAAGAGAGAGGGTCCCTCCTGCATACCAAAGCTGCTTCTTTTCTTTTCTTTTCTCTGATAATATAATAATCTCTTTGTCATATCTCCTCCATCATGGCTCTCTCTACTACCATCAAGACTCCCAACGTCACCTACGAGCAGCCCCTCGGCTTGTAAGCTACGCCTCTTCCTTCCCCTCAGCTCCCACTTGCGCTTCAATATTCGCCTCCTCTCACCTTGAGCTATCCTATGTAGTAGGTAGTACTACTTGCTAACTCTCTCTTTTTCTTCGATCAGGTTCATCAACAACGAGTTCATTAAGGGTGTTGAGGGCAAGACCTTCGAGACCACCAACCCTACCGACGAGAAGGTCATCACCTCCGTTCACGAGGCTACCGAGAAGGATGTCGATATCGCCGTCAAGGCCGCTCGTACTGCCCTCGAGGGTGCCTGGCACACTGTGACCCCCTCCGACCGTGGCCGTATGCTCACCAAGCTGGCCGATCTGTTCGAGCGTGATATGGAGACCCTCGCCTCCATTGAGGCTCTTGACAACGGAAAGGCTGTCACCATGGCCAAGGTCGATATTGCCAACGCTGCTGGCTGCCTGCGCTACTATGGTGGCTGGGCCGATAAGATCACCGGTCAGACCATCGACACCAACACTGAGACTCTTTCCTACACCCGCCACGAGCCCGTCGGTGTCTGCGGTCAAATTATCCCCTGGAACTTCCCCATTCTGATGTGGGCCTGGAAGATTGGACCCGCCATTGCCGCTGGTAATACTGTTATTATTAAGACCGCCGAGCAGACTCCTCTGTCTGGTCTCTACGCCTCCAAGCTGATTGTTGAGGCTGGCTTCCCTCCCGGTGTCATTAACGTTATCTCCGGTTTCGGTCGTACCGCCGGTGCTGCCATCTCCAGCCACATGGACATTGACAAGGTCGCCTTCACTGGTTCCACCCTCGTTGGCCGCACTATCCTGCAGGCCGCTGCCAAGTCCAACCTGAAGAAGGTCACCCTCGAGCTGGGTGGTAAGTCCCCCAACATTGTCTTCGATGATGCCGATATCGACAACGCCATCTCTTGGTCGAACTTCGGTATCTTCTTCAACCACGGCCAATGCTGCTGTGCCGGTTCCCGCCTGCTGGTCCAGGAGGGCATCTACGACAAGTTCGTCGCTCGCTTCAAGGAGCGTGCCGCTAAGAACCAGCTGGGTAACCCCTTCGCTGAGGACACTTTCCAGGGTCCCCAGGTCTCCCAGCTCCAGTTCGACCGTATCATGGAGTACATCAACCACGGAAAGAAGGAGGGTGCTACCGTCGCTGTTGGTGGTGAGCGCCACGGTACTGAGGGCTACTTCATTCAGCCCACTGTCTTCACTGACGTTACTCCCGACATGAAGATCGCCCAGGAGGAGATCTTCGGCCCCGTTATTGCCGTCCAGAAGTTCAAGGATGAGGCCGAGGCTATTAAGATCGGTAACAACACCAGCTACGGTCTGGCTGCTGCCGTTCACACCAAGAACGTTAACACTGCCATCCGTGTCTCCAACGCCCTCAAGGCTGGGTGAGTTTACTTCTATTCCGTCTAATACATTGACTACCTACTAACGATTTCAATAGTACCGTCTGGATCAACAGCTACAACATGATCTCTTACCAGGCTCCCTTCGGTGGCTTCAAGGAGTCCGGTCTGGGCCGTGAGCTCGGCTCTTACGCTCTGGAGAACTACACCCAGGTCAAGACCGTCCACTACCGCCTGGGCGATGCTCTGTTCGCTTAAGGGCTAAGAGAAAAAAAGCAAAAAGCAAAATAAGGCCAATTATATGATGAGGGACGAATATGAATATTATCTTGTTTGTACATAACCAAATTGGACAGTAATTCTGTACTGTATTTTTCCATGATTCCATCGTAGCTCAATCCACACTGTAACCTTCCAACTTCTACCGTAGACTGATGGGAGGGGCATGGCAAGACAAACGCGTCACGTCGACTCGGGGTAGCAATGTACGAGATAATCTCGGCATAAAAGCCGCGAATGTGCAACAAATCTGATCCACTCGAGTTCCAGTTCTATGTTGCTTGTTGGATTTGATTAATTCGCCAGTGTTTGGCTACTGTAGAAATCCTGGGGTGCAACGCGGGGCCCGGGTTAATCAGTGCCGCTCGGTGTATCTCTCCCCGAGATGGTTCCTCAGAACAAAAGACCCGCATTTCGTTTTCTTAAACCCTCCTGTAACGCACTGGCAGTCGATCTTTCGATGTTCGATTTAATTTCTAGAATGATCGATTGCATGATTATACTCGCTATTAAGTTATTGGTTGTTCCTAGAAATTGCTTAATCTATCGTATCCACTTAGTAGAAACGACACAACTTGACTTGTAACTATTGAACATGATCCTATACTAAACATACTGTACTACCACACCCATGGATCCACGGATGCATGTGTCCAAGTGATTTCAAATGCAATTTGTTTATTCATAATACATCTCGCTGATACTAGTATAGTACACTAGCGCACTTAGGCACTGGCACCAATGGTGATTCCATTAGGGAGTTCCAGCCCAATTGGCAATCCACAAATGAACTTATCAGCATAAGTGTTCCCCCGCTTAGCAGCCAATTTCTCCTCGATATCTCGATACATATCATACCTAGACAAATCAAATCAGTAAATCAGATGCATATGCATATGCAGCGGGACGCTGTACTTACGAATTCATTTCTTCAATAGTCAACACCTTTTTGGGATCTTCGACCGTATAAGTCGGGGTGTCTTTGTTCACAGAGAATCCTAGGAGGGGAAAGACGTCAGCATACTTTCCATCCTGTTACACAGCAGCACACGCCACCGCATCAACTTGAAGTCTCAGCTTTCTCCTCACTCACCAATTCTCTCGTTAATATTATATGCCGCCTTTGCAGCTGCAGCCTGCACCCTCGTCACGCGGGGCAAACGGACCTCCTCATATGCAGCGAGGGCTTGAGCAACATCGCCATTGAAGTATTGCTTATTAAAGACGATGCCCAACGCAGCTGCATCCTCGATTGCCATACACGCTCCCTGGCTCTGGTGAGGCATCATGGGGTGCCCCGCATCACCCAGAAGACAAACACTACCCTTATGAAGATATGGGTACGGATCATGCACCCACAATCGCCATGGTTGGATCTCCTTGCCGATGGCAAGATGCTGCAAGACCCGTCGATCTAAACCGGGATATGGCTTGAGAAGTTCCTCGGTAGGACGTGACTCGGAACCCCAAGCTTGCGTGGAATAATCTCCCTGCTCGCGTGGGAAGAAGCAATAGTAGGAGAGGAGTTTGCCGTTGTTGCAAGGCGACAGGACGATCTTGTCCCATTTTCCTTCTTGGCCTCCCCAGTATTCGAGGGCGCTGTCTTGGGAATAATCAACTAGTCCCAGTCTAACGGCGTCTTCTGTGTCGACGTTTGCGTGGAGACAGCTGGATTCAGAGGGACGCTTCTCTGGGCGAATTCCTAGGATCCCGCGTACGGCGGAACCGATGCCATCTGCGCCGATGATCAAGTCGTGATGCACTGTTGTACCATTTTCGAAAGTGATGGTGTTTGATGTGAGGTCGATGTCACGGCACTGCATTAGTGTAAGTATACATCATGATATGTAGAATCTTCTGCATCTGCCCTGCTTCGATCTCAATCTCACCTTGTGATTCACCAATAGCTTTGCGGGAGTTCCCTCCCCTTCTTCACCCAACGCAGAATCCTTCAACATGGAATGCATATATTGGCGATGAAACATGTTGTACACATACCCCCAGCGCTTCTCATAATCATCCAGATTATACACACTAACCGGCTCACCAGTCTTCCAGTCCCGATTGATAAGCTTCTTCAAGACGACGGGATCACCCTTGGCAACATCAACCCCCCACTCATGCAGCCACCGGGTACCATTTGCAGCGCAGGAAACGGAAGCGCCGACTTCACCGGCGAAATCAGAGCGTTCGTAGATGGTGACTTCGTGACCGGCGCGGCGGAGGGCGATTGCCACTGACATTCCGCCGATGCCTCCGCCAACTACTCCAACGCTGAGACGTTTCCAACTTGAGTTCATGTTGATTGTGTGTGTGATTTTTTTTTCAGGAACTGAGATGTTCTTCTGTCTTGTTTGAGGTGTTAAGATAATGTTGGAACCCTCCTTTTGAGGTTATCTCGTGCCATTTATTCTTGTTCTAGTAGACATTGGCTTGTCGGAAGATGCACCTCTGGCGGATCGGATGCGGGCCGCGCACCGCTTATCGCCGGGTGTGGGGGAATCCACGTGGAGAAGGCTATTCTAGGAAGGTTTACCTTGGCAGTGTCGGTGCTAATCAATTGGTAGGAGATAGTAAAGTATGTTCTTCATTGGGCGATATGGTTGGGGTTGATTTCCGATCGGATAGCGGGGAGCTCATGTGAACCGACAAGGGAGTACGGGAAGAACCGCTACAGGGCTGCAGACTCGGAGAAATACCAGGAACTACTACTATCTACTATGGAGTGGAGGATTGTGTCCGCTGGGTATTCATGGTTGCATTGAGGTAATAGTATACAGCGCCTTGATCATGCCTTTCCTTATCATGTTCTAGGCGATCTTCGTATTGGGGTACTCAGTACCACTATCATAAAACAGACGACCCTGGCTCTGTAAATGGGAAACTATCCCACAACGGAAGCTCCATACCCTCCCAGTCCAGAAAAGCACCATCTATCACAGGTGGAGTAACGGGCCCATTATCCTGCGGAATCCACGGGTATAACGGTCCGCCCGCATTCAATAACGACGTCGCGTCGGTTCGGCTGTCATCGTCATTTTGTGCCCGTGGTGTCGATGGACTGTCGTGCAAGCTGAATATCCGGTTGACATATCGACTACGCCGCTGGCGTGCTTGGGCAGCTTGTCTTTGGCGCTGTTGAGTTACGGCTGCTTCTAGCATTGTTAATATCTCGAGGTAGTGGGCTGCTTGGGCGGATTGGTGCGCGAGCATGCGAAGGATATCCAGGGCCCCTGAGAATGCACTGTCCACTTCGCCGTCTATATCGCGGTGACAGAACATTGAAAAGCCTAGAACTAAAGCTGCTGCAAATACAAAGGCTCTGTGTTGATCACTCATTAGTTCAAGGTTTACTGCGATCGGTTCAAAGAAAGGAGGTCGGCACTTACTTGAGAATGCCCATGTTACGATGTAGTAATCCCGACTCATGTACTTCCGCACAAGTCTGTAGCATATAAACAGCGGAGTCGATACATGCAGCTGCTAGCCGCGAGTGTGCTGGGTCTTCCTGGGCATCACTGACTGCCGCTCCATTACCTGAGATTCCTTGCTGGGCCCGGGCCAGCCGGACACTCAAGGCGGATATCAGGAATGGGCGAGTAACAAGAATAACAGCAAAATGATAGAAACATGCCACATGCATGTTACCGACTACGCGCTGTTGTACCGCGTCGGGATTTTCACTGTCAGAAGGGGTGCGGAGCGAGTCGGGAAGCTGTTCACTCCACCGATTCAACTTTTCCAGAAGGAAGTCTGCGGTGTCGGTTGAGGCAGCTTTCTCGCTATATAGTCTGCTAATGATCTCCTCCAAAATAAGAGATAGCTGATATGAAGCGACTAGCCCAGCCTCGGCTGTGACATTGGGTGGTCGACATAGTTCGCTCCGATTTTCTGGCATTAGAGCCGCTGTAGCGGCCGGACGGCCGAGAATGGAACTT
Organism: Penicillium paxilli ATCC 26601; assembly: GCA_000347475.1. Classification (NCBI taxonomy): domain Eukaryota; kingdom Fungi; phylum Ascomycota; class Eurotiomycetes; order Eurotiales; family Aspergillaceae; genus Penicillium; species Penicillium paxilli. The sequence goes on from KB644892.1 coordinate 223,281, forward strand.
GCGAGGAGGTCTATTACGCAGAGACTCATCCAAAGCCGCGATCTTTGCTAAGTCAGTATTTTCCCTTCCACAGGATATTCCGGTTCCTGTGAATATTCATACCTTTCTTCTTTCTCCCCGGCGCTTATGACCCCCGACGAGTCGGTGTGGAGCCCCAGGGCCACTGCTGATCGGGTCGCGACCCCCAAATACATGAAAGCCGCATTCCGACGACAAGCTCCGAACATATAAAATGACATGAGGAGGAATACTCGAACTAGATCCATACTTGGATCCTCTAACATGTTGGCAAAAGTCCTTTGTTGGCCGCGGATGAAAAAGAATTGCTCAAGCTGGACCGTCTCAGGGTCATTGAGACATGACTGGGCTCCGATGGCAATCATCAAATCTCGAATTGCTGCTCGAGTCTTTTCCCGATCTGTCTTTGGTTCTGTTTTGTCAGATATTAGAGCCTCGGTGTTGCATCCGAGATAAATGAATCCGCTAGTCTGTTTCGATGTTCAAATGTTAGATATCGGCGACCTATGCTAGACGGTCGGGTCGGATCTCATACCACCGCGTAGAAGACTTGAATGTAGCGACGTTTGTCGTCAATAGTGCAGCTCTTCTCGTCAAAATTTGATGGGTCATGATGGGCCTCTGTCTCGAGCATATCCTCACTTCTGAAATTATGAGAGAACTGCGATGGCCCGATATGTTGCGTAACCGTGTCTCTTAGAAGCTGTAAGAAAGAGAGCGAGGCCGCCTTGCCAACATAAACTGCAGAATGAGGTTTCGAGTCAGAAATTTTCTTTTCTTTCATCTTTTTACATTTTTCATTTCCATTGAGTTTGCTTCTATAGTTCATGTTCAATCGTACCTCTCTCCCCTTGGAGATTTCGCAGCATACGAGCATGCGTCCGATGCGTCGCCTCAGGCGAGCGCGAGCCAGCCTCCAGGGTCTGTTCCAGTAGTAGATCAGCGGTCGAATCATTATGTGGAGACACCAATTGAGCATGAAGACTATCATTCAGATCATCCCAATCGGCATTTTGCTCTATAGCTGCGCGAGCCGCCGAAGGTTGTGCTCGGGCAGGTGATTCGGATATGGACTTGAATGGGATACAAGTTCGACCACGCCCCTTGTTAATGCAATTTGTGCAGGGGAAACTCCCACTGCAGCGCTTCTTAGAAGCGCGACATGCTGTACAGGCAGTATTAGCCCTGAGGCGGTTGGCGGGGAGAACCTTTGGTCGGCCCATGGTGGATGCCAGTGAAGAGAATCCGGGGTAGAAACACGGCGGATGTTGAAGCGGCGGGTGAAGTAAGCGGGGGATCGGAGGTGTGCGGCCCGACACCGGAGATATAGTGATGCTAGCAGATATGGACTATCATTATCATGAATTGATAAATCAAGGTAATTCTATGTTTAGTATTCAATATGAATTAGCTAGACCGTGCTTTCCAACTTGAGGATATTCAAAATTGTTGGTAGATCGAGAATGATGTCAGAACGACTCTGTTGCCACTCTACTAGACTGAAAAGAACCTTCTTTGATAGACTCTGTATATGAAGATATCGGAATTTCGGGAGTGGGCAATTTTGACCCTAAAAATTACTCAAAAATCATTGCTTTGAACTGCCCAAAAATATGCAGGGTAATACGCATTTCTACACAGTAACAGTACTAGCTTCAACATGTCGCATCTAACCCGCTAGATAGTCCCATTCCTGACATCTCCATATTCAGGAATCGAATAGTTACCAAAGCAGCTTTCACTGAAGTTTGCCTTGACGATATTCTCTTTCTGTGCCTTGATGAACGCACCCAGCTCGCACCACCCGTCATCACGCTGACCGCATTCCGCAATGCTGCGACCAAGAGGGATTGTTCGCTGGTTCATCAGCATGTGGACATATGTAGTTTCAGACCCGGAATCCTCATATGCAGAGGCTTGGGAGCCATGAGGGCGTTTTTCAAGCACAGGACGTGGGGCCCGAATCACTTCAATGTTAAAGCGGCCTGCGAACGGCACAATGTGACTGACAATGAGCTGGCGGTTTTCAGGGGGACCCGAAGTGGGAAGAAATTGGCCAAATTGAGTGAGACCCATTGCTGTCAAAATCGAGAAAATGTTGGTATCATGACTGAAATCTAGGTATAATGTCTGGTTCAATGGGAATGTTGTGGGCTTGCTATCCAAAGTTTGGTTTATGGCAATCGTATCATCGCTCGGGTGGGGATAGCGATGTTGAAGTCGTGCAAGGAGCTCTTCAACATAGCCCACTCCTAGTGCTCGACCTGTGGGAGATCCGAATCCATTCCCTCCATAATAGCTGATGTCATTGGCGTATTCAAAACCGAGCCATTCATCCCAGGTAAATAGGGAGCAGAACTGGCTATAACCCAGCCCGACGGTTTCATATGGACACAAGGTTTGTAAGTGGAATGTGTCTGCGGTTGTCCAATTTGGGCTACCAGTCATTGATTGACGCAATCGCTCTGTGGCGTTCTTGAGATAGATCTCTTCCCATGCGCTTGAGGCGTCGTCTGCGGCAGATGATTTGCCGTGGTTTGTACATTCTTTATCGGCAGATAGAGAATTGTTGAATCCATTTTCTTCAATCAAAACTTCCAATGTCACATTTTTCGTCCAGTTTGGACCAAAGAATCCATTTAGGAAATTCTCAGCTGACTGCAGCATGCGTACTTGAGTAGTCGTTCGAGCGATGAGGGGTTTGGATGAATCGTATAGTCGGCCATAGTTGAACCAGTTGAGCACACCGCTGTCAAAAAGCTGTTGACGTCCAAGGGCCGTCAATTCTTCACTACCAAGTTGGTATGTCCAATCGTTAAGAAAAGATAGATCTCCCGTGAAGCGGGTGCCATTTCCCAGGAGCTCCTTGATACGAGCAGAAACACTCGCCACGGGGTCACCAGTAGTCGGATATCTAGAGCCGTGACGATGAATCATATGCATTTGGGTAATGTTAGAGCCAGATGGTAATGAGTACTCGTCAACGCCGAATCCAGACGGGTTCGGCATATAGGGCCTGGCCATGTATCAGTAACTGGGCAAATCAAGTAGCAGAATTTAGAAATACGAACGATAAGTTGCCCATATATTTGAAAATCTCTCCACCATCCGAGTTTCCGGTGATCGGAATATCAGTTGCAACAGGCGTATTCGGAACATAGGAGTGGCCATCATGTGAAGGAAGCGTGGCCTGAGCTAGAAATGGAGCCTCTCCTGCCTTTGTCGGGCCTTATCCTAAGCGTGAGTCTCTGACATCGTGGATAGCAGCTTTGTAAAAAATAACTTACCAGCATATGGACCATAGCTTGTGCGGAAATAATCGGGGACCGACGAAGACTCAAAGGCTCTCGTTTTGACAATGCCAGCCGACGATGTGGCCGCAAGGCCGAAAAGTAAAAGTTGATAGGCGCAATACATGATCACACTAAAATCCAGATCTAAGATGTACTCAACAGGGCAGACAATGAAAAGAGGATTTGGCGTGGTTTTGAAAGTTTCTCGCTTTTATAGAATGCAACATGACCCCACAAGTGCCGAAGTGAAGCCGGATTCCAGGGCTGTACACGCGAACCCCGCAAAGCCCCCCGCATTTAAGTGTTTTACTTGACCCTAGCCGATGCTCTACCAAATATGGTCCCTTACAGCTACCCAGATTTTATTCCAAATAGGGGCAATCTTGCGCTAAAGCCTTGCTTGTGAGAGCTTGAAGGTCTATGGCATCGCTAGCGGCGCTCCATAGTACTAATAATCACATCATAAAATACTATTGACTTGTTTTCCAAGCACCGAGGGGAAAGATCAGATAATTTCAGAAGAGGACAGGAATAGGGTAAAAAGATTAAGCCGAGATTAAAAGGTGTAAGCTTCATCTAATTGATTTGATTTCGCTTGCTCAAGCCCCGCGTCTCCACTCACTGAAGACTTAGCGCGGGGATCGTCAACGCCGACCAGCCACTCCTGGTAACATGTCGCGTGCCCCAGAAATTCACGTATTTCTATCATTGGTTAGGAGGTGAAATTGATTATAGCGGCACTTTCAAGCTTTTATTCCCCTCTGAAGTAATTAGAGAATTAATTTGACTAGCATTCTACTGGTACTGGTTTTGATGGCCATGCCACCTAAATTGGGCCCCCAAGAACAGTTGGAATCGAATAGCATGATGAGACAGATAGTAGATGGATGCGGTCATCTTCTTAAAAAACTTTTATCAGTGAGGTCTTGCACACTTTAGTTTCTTCTATTCTGAAGACCAAGTACTGTGGAAGTCTTCCAAATTTAAGCCTTTGAAGATTTATATCGATCCATGGAAACACCAGTGTTTTCGCAGGCATCAGAAAATGTAGGACGGCCTTCTCATACTAGACAGAAAGAAAATCTCCAGGGAGCAGAGAGCTTGAGTATGATTGTTGGCATCTTAGGTATCAGATTTAGTCAGATGAAGAATGGGCCAATTGAATCTTAAGCATCAATAATGACCAACGCCAATTCAGCATCACAGGGGAGAATGATTCCCATTGTATCGCTTTCCATAAGTTATTGTTATAGCCTCCACAGCCTTAGAATCATCTAGATTACTACGATATTTTATCATGGCGAATGCTGTGATGTTATCGTGAAGACACTTTTTGTAACGTTTGTAACGTGCATCCCGAGGTCGGAGGAAGATCTGGAAAATAATGATCAAGTTGTGATAAACTATGCAACAAGGCACAGGACGTGCCTTTCGTGATGATTCGCCCACACGTGCGTTTAAGTCTTTACGACTGCACTAGCCCTGGAGTGCATTGCAGGCACCTAATTAGTACAACTACTAGTAGTACTCGAGATAGGGTTCATATTGTATGCAGTCCACTGTATCTAGGTCCACTCTGGAGCATTCAGCCCAAGTACTAATTGATGGATGTCTGTCGTCCGCGGGCTATATACTACTATCCACTAGGTACTACTAGCAGTGGTGCTTCACTTCCAACCTTTCAAGGTTAGTGTAGGAAGACAACTTGAAGACGCCCGGGCTTTTTATCATTCTATGCCACTCGGGCAGTCTGGCAGTCCATTTCAAGCACAGCTCCCTAGGTACTACAGTCCGATGTCTGATAGTTATCCTGGAATTGCAACTTCAGAACCAAGTTGAATACTTTTCCAAAGATGAAATCACCATTTATAGCGTGAAGGCCCGCCTAAGTGATAATTCTAGTAGTATAAGATGATTACACTAGTGTATCGTATTTGAAGAGAAGCACCCAGGTGTAATGCATCATAAACCATCATTAAACCCGACATGCCCCCTGAGACAAGTTTAATTCAAGTTATCTCAACTGTGCAGAATTCAAACAATTATCTATTTAAATTTCGAAAATTCTGAGTCCCTTTTCATGGCAGGCAGGCTCCAGGGATGTCGCACTTCCTTCTACTTCTCTAAGCCTAGAGTAGACCGAGCCATTTCTGGTAACTCTCACGCACTCAGTCAAGGGCTTTAGGTAAACTTCAAGGTGAGTCTGGGGTCTATTTTCAAAATAGAAGCAAGCCCCCACTGAGCTCTGATACCCGCATTTTAGTGAGCCATGCGATATCCATCTTCCATTCCATTCCTATTGGGGAATACTACCTCATAATACTCCACCATGGCTTCATGGCCAAGGAAAACAGTAGCCTTGTGACAGCCCCTGCAGGATCGTACTCACATAGTAGCTTCTTGGCACCTGGGCAGTCAGCAATGTTCCGAATTTGTAGTGAACAATATGGAATGAACCATACAATGGAAGTCCTACTCTTCATGTTTTTGGACTTGAGTCATGAAAATGGCCATAATTTAATAATCATTCACATGGATATTGAGAAATCTATAAGGCTGAAAATTTTGCTCTTTTTGATTCGCAGCGAACCATGAGAACACCCCCCTTAACCGTGCGAAAGGGGCCATTGGGGCCACTGGGGCCAGTCGGGCTGTGGACATCTTGGCTTGGATCAGCCCTGTAGCCATCCCCATGTTGTATGCGGGGGAGACGGGGATAGGTATCAAAAGATAGCATTGCATACACGATACTATAGTCATAATTTTGCTGAAATAGTAGTACTGTAGGTCAGCTCAATTGATTCAAAGGCAAATCGTGATAGTTTATGCCCTGGGCTTTACTAGCAGTTACTGTGGAAGGGAGGATATTAAGGCTGGGACTAAACTGGGGGCATCTCTTCGAGACAAGTCCTAGAACTATGGCAATTTAAATTTATCCTGGGGCGTGTATCTTGTATACATGTACTCCGTAAATTGAAATAACATCCTTTGTCATTAATGACTCCATGAAACGGCCCCTTCTTTGAAAGGATGAACATGGGTGAAATAACAAAAAGTTTGAAGATAAAAAAGGGGACAGCCCTACAGCAGGTCTCTCCAGCATTCCTTCTCTTTTTCCCCAGTGTCTAGTACTCTATCTATCACATCTCGAGGGGCTTTAAGACCAGCTTTTCAAAATGCCTTCTCTACTCCTGAATTGGCGGCTCTTGCTTCTTGTTACCTTCTTTATTGCACCCTTCTGTGTCGGCTATGCGATTGAACTCGTCAATAATGATGAAGCCTCATACACCAACGAAAGTGATCTGAATGAATTCTCCAAGAAATGGTTTCGCATCAATTTGGATTCTTCGAGCAACGGACTTTGGGACAACAAAGAAGTGAAATATTATATTAAGGGGCTTTCCCAGAGAGACGGAAATTCCCTTGAGACACAAATCAATGAAGCTATGGGACTTTGGTATTGTGCAGGCCTGGATGACAGTTTTAAAGTCAAACGTGTTCGCACTTTGAACAGACCAAGAGATCGATCTAAGTATCTGGTCGTCCAAAAGGTAGATTCTGGAGCATCTTCAAGCACGAACGGATGCCCAGTTAATGGTAAACCTGTTTCGACTCTGAGCCTCGACCCAAACTCGGGAACGCAGAATGTTGTTTCAAACATTGCCCATGAGATCGGCCACTGGTTTGGCTTGCTTCATGAACATCAAAATCCTGCTTTCAGGGAGGAGTTGTCGCCCTTCTTCGAATTCCGCTGCCGAAACCTCGCGGATTATGATGCAAAGACCCAAGGCTTGGATCAAACAGATATCACAATACTCTGCGACTCATATCAACAAGCTGGTGACGCTGGTTTCTCCGCCGCGGAATTTGCGCCAATCCGTGGAGATGGCGCTAAGGGACCCGTATTCTCACATGAGAAACAGAAAGATGGGGCGAAGGTTGATTGGGATTCTATCATGCTCTATCCTAGCAAAGCCGGGGGCAGGGGTGTTGGCGATAACAGAGAAAATGTCTTGATGAGACTCGATGAAAATGGAGAAAATCCTCAAGAAATCCTCCCCAACTTAGAACCTAGCGACAAGGATGTTGAGGGTCTGCACCAGCTCTATGGTGCTGATTAGAGGAGGTAAAGAGAACGATTAGGATGAAGAAGATGATGAATATCAATCCTGGGTTAAGGAAACTCTTTTCGGTGGATAATACCAGTACCAGTACTTCTTATTATGCAGGGGTAGGACTTGGAGAAGAGGATCTGGCTCTAGCTGGGGGGGAGGGGCTCCTCTCATTCTTATGATTAGTATCTTCAAGTTGTAATTGAGATCTATGTACGCCGTGATACTATACCAACTCCAAAGGCTCCATTTTTATCATATATCGCCTCTTAGGGGGGGTTCTTTGCTTTACAAGACGTCTATACGGAGTCCTACCATTGTCAGTAAATTGTAAATCAAAATAAAACGCACTGGTATAAATCGATATTCCAAAAGTGACTGAGAATGAAGACCTTGAAAACGGCCAAGACACATGTGCTAATGTACCTACGAGTAGGTAACTAAACTAATAAAAATAGATACCAATGCTTGAAGTGACGCAAGTTGGCCCCCATGCAACATTCCCTGGCGGATTCTTGGCATGCGGAGGGGATTCTACCTTGTGTCTCATCAACTCGCACTCTTGAAATCTCAAGTTCTCTCTCCAGACAAGTCTGAGATTAAAGCCAACACACAATATGGGGTTTCCCTCAGAATCAGAAGAATCTAGCAGTGGAGTGACGAAAGCCTTGAATGGTTGTCTCAGCCACCTCCAAATAATCCTTCCCCATATTCCTCGCGGTCTTTTTCGCAAAACATCAAAGGCTGGCCAATTCAACGAAAAGCAGGGGCGCCCTGTTTCTCCCTGTGAGAGTTTGCTTCTATCAGAAACTCAAGATCCAATACACGCGGCATCCGGGTCATCAATAGAATTTGCTACAGCTCAAAGTCCCTTTTTCTCCGAGCTCCCCCTTCAAATTCGAATCAGGGTTTATCAGTATGCCTTCGGGAATCGAACCTTTCATATGGATCTGAGCTTCACAGGACCAATCGAGCAAATAAGCGACGGCTCCTGTCATGCAGGTATTAATGCCGGGGTACGGCTTCGCAGTAGGCCAGGCGCCGGGCCACAAAAATGGCGCTGGTCAGGAAACATTTGCCATCGAAATCCGGAGTGGCCGTGGTGTACTGATACTTGCCAACAAGGCACAGCCATTTGCAGACGGCTCTCCAGGTACAAGTCTCCCGAGGACTGCTTTGTTGGCGTGATGGGATGGTTAAGGAGCTGTCGTCAAGCGTGAGTTGTTGCTGTACATGTATCCCTTTCTCGATTTTAAGGCTGAGCCTGGAGAGCAGATATATGGAATCGATTGAGATTCTTTACTCAAATGTCTTCTTCGTCGAGAGCCCCACGTTGGTCCGCTTCTATCCACAATTATTACCACCATCTCACCTTGCTTGCATGAAGGGCTTGGTTATAAGAATTGACCCTGTCCGACTATTTACAAAGCTGCGCATTTCGAAATCCGAAAACAGATCAGTCGGATGGCCTGGTCTAAGTAACATGACCGCTACTCTGGGTTCTGGACATTTCAAAGGCCTCCATGAGCTGGATTTCCTGCTTATAGACCATACCTCGAAATCGAAGCCCTTAACGTCTCGTGAGATAAAGCTCTTAAATAAGATTTTGGCGATATTCGACGATCTTTTTATCAAATTATCGAGTGCTACTTTCCAGCATCTAACCTTGCATCTATCGCTTCCATTGCTTCGTGCTGCAATTGAAATCACAGGAGAACGTGAGCCCCATATCCACGAAGATCGGACTCTTGTTGTAAAAAGATACTGGCGTCCAGTGCGAGTCGGTTCCGATGATAAACACGGGAAATCTGGATATTGGTTAGCTGAAGGTGGATATGAAGCAGATTTACTAGCGAGATGTAAAATAAGTTAATTTCAAAGTTCAAGTTTGAAACAATAGCAACATTATCTTGCCTATGGCAGTACATTGAAAACTAAAGATAAGAAACTAGTAACTGCTAGTAGAGGGTATTCAATTTAAAAGAAAAATGAGAAAGGAAAAGATAACATCTGATAATTAAATTATTTTCTAGCTCTTTTCAATAACGATCTCAGTTGTCTTCCAGATCTGAGCATCATGTTCCTCAGTAGATCCACCCCGATGTGATGAAGGCTCACTGTAATCAATCGACGCAGCTGAATTTTGCGGTTGCTTATTCCTTTCATCCATTTCTATTATATTTTCTTCGCTCTCGCCAGTGTGTTCGACATCGTACATTCTCGACAGGGCACCAAACGATCTAGCCTCTGCTGTTCGCGTTCGATTGACTGTTCCAGGCGCACTTATGGTATATTGAGGTGTATTCTTGGTTGGATTGGTTGTGGACTTTAGGAAACCGATTGTGGAGCGGGCTAACGACCATACGAAGGGCGCATTGGTGACCCAGACGCCAATTGAAGCTTCGCGGAGGTACCAGAATTGATAACTTGCGTCGTAGATGTTGAGGAAGGTGAAAATCTTGGAAATTATGGCGCAGAGAATCTGTCAAAGAGTACTGTATTAGCTCCGTCGCACTTCTTTCCGATTCGTTAGAGATGTTGAAAACATCAAGACAAGAACGTACCACCACGATACCCATTGAAAACACTAACACAATCGGAAGCTTTGTTCTCCACGGTATACGAGTTCGGAACAACATTGGCAGAACCACCAACAGAATCGCAATATCCGAGCTAATATTGAAGACAGCATGTACGATCTCGAGATTGAAATAGGTTGCGCATTCCCGTTGGGGTGGGGGCAATGTCCAGTATCCAGAGATAGGGTGGCAGTTCAGGAATAGCGTCAATTCGGTGGCTATCCATCCCAGGGCGGTATAGATGGCGCAGAATTTAACCCATCGATGTTGCTTCAGGTTGAGTCTAGAGTGGGTTAGCTTAAAAGTGGGCATGATTTCTGAGCGACACTCACGTAAGTCGATAATAGACCAGTAGCATACATGCCTTCAGGCAATAGATTGTGCATACTTGACACTGAAAAAGCAAGTTAGTACTCGTGCTCGAAGTAATTCATTCCAGTTTGTCGAGGCACTGACATGCTCTGAGGCGAATTCAATCTTGGAGCCCAGGATTCGTTGTGAGATCTCATGCTCGCTGAATGTCTCGAATTGGCCTGGTTCATACAATGTGCTCCCGTACTTGGTGATTTCGATATTTGTGACTACAAATGCGGTGTAGAATATCTGCATTCAAGGTCTGTTAGCCCATACAAGCACAAATAGCGCACTTGGAATAAGTAGGTCTGAACTTACTATTGACAGAAACATCAAGTAATCTTCAATCTGAAAGTGCCATTTTAACCGCTTGTATCGAGCGTATCTACGATCGAGTCAGTGGTCATCTCATTACCACAATGGTCCGGAATGTACTTACATTCGCACGAGGAAGAACAAAATTCCTATACTATACATGATCCATGACTCAACGACCAGATCATGAGCCGAACCACCACCCTGGTTCGTCATTTTGCGTGAATAGAGGGTGGCTACTCTCGCGCAACCGATCTAGGGTGTGAGTTTTTAATAAGGCCGTCGGCCAGCGAGTGGGATGAGGCAACCAGTGGCATGTAAGCAAAGCCTTAGCCCAGGTGGAGGGCGGAAGAAGCGATGGCACTATTCTTAGCCCCTTGACTCGGAATGGATCGATCGCCATTTTTATGAGCATTACAATTACAACTTGTGCGATGATTACGACGCACCAAATATAGTCTGTATTCAACCTTGTTGGTGCTCGTGTTAGTTATTTGGGGGCGGGGGGTCCAGAGTATCATTTGAAGCCAGCCAATAGAAAATAATTGGAGCTAAGAAAGCAACAATCAAGTTTTAATATCGCATTTTATTTCGCACATAATGTGCCTTCTTCAGTAATGCCAAGATCCTTCGGGGTCGGGGGTCGGAGATCGGCTTGATATTGCAGCCTGGACTTTCCAGCTTGGGCCTCTGAGGTTATTAGCGAACACCCGGGGAGTGGCGGCGGCTTCTCACCAAGTAGGTTAGTCTCATATCTGCTTAATGAAGCTGAGTCAAAGGTGGAGCAGTAATAAATGTAGGTACATACACCTAGTGGGGGACTCTCACGAGTAACCCCCCAGAGACTATCTGCCGGCCGAAGATGGTGGTCAATCAATGGCCAGAAGACCAACAGACCCCAAGTCGCCACGCCAAAGGATCGTTTCGGATGAACTCTTTAACTTTGCTATCATGCAGGTATTGCATGGAGCCACAACATTCCCTGCGGAGACTATCCATGACGAGGAGGGATCAACACATAGGGCGGGATATCGCATTCAGATGGAGAATCCATACAGATGTTCAGCTCGAAAGAAATAAAGTCAACCCGCAACAAATTTCAAATCCATCTGGAGGATACGATGACCGCATATAGCTTACAGCGCAGTTTGCTTGACCGAGGGGCATCAATACACACCTTGTTTGTCCCCCAAATACCCCCTAGCATCCCCTGGAGATCAAATGCAGCCACAAGATGCAGTGGACTGACTGAGTGGGCTAGATTGAAAGGAACACAATTGCTGCGGGGGCCAACTCAAAGGTGATTGGGGCCAACTTCAAGTATCCACCATCGACGGTGAATGTGGATCCCGCCTAGCTTTTTCATGAAGCTTAGTGGCGCTGCTAAGCATGTTCAATCATGGGGCCAAGCGAGGTGATGGGGCTTGTCAAAAGTACACGCAAGCAAGCGAAACACCCATTTGCAATATCCATGCCATGCGCGATTGTCGTTACATCGGGCTAAGAACATCGGGCTAGCAATACGGAGAAAGTATCGGTCGTTTGGATCCCACCACATATCAACAGGGATCGGGCTCTGCCGGGGGCCGTGACCTTGCATTCCTAAAAACCCTTGATTTGAACTTTTCTTTTTTTTTTTCCAAATCTTATCTCCGATCGCCCATCTCCCCTGGTCCAAGTTCCAAGTTCATCTAGAGTATCCGTGGTCTGCGCTTTCACGTCTATTCTTTCCCACGAAAGCACCATGGAGCGCTCTATTGGAGATGAGGAGAAGAATCCTCACACTGCACCTGCAGTTGAGTCACTCTCCTCAGGGCCAAGTTCGCCAATGCACCCGCCGAAAAATGCATTCGAACGCATAAATGCCCGTCTGGGCCAGCTTGATTTCTTCGAGACGCGCGGTATCGAGCGTGTCCCACTTGAAGATCGCAAGCCCAAGGCGACATCGGCAGATTATATGCAGATGGCTCTGTTGTGGTTCAGTGTGAACATCACAGCAAATAACATGGCTGTCGGTATGCTTGGGCCGTTGAGTTACTCATTGGGCTTCGTCGACTCAGCTCTGTGTGCAACATTTGGTGCTCTTCTGGGTGCTGCAGGTGTTGCATACATGGGCACATTTGGCCCCGCTAGTGGAAACAGAACTATGGTATGGATTTGACCCTTTTTTACGCATTTATCAAATTGTTTTACTGATTGGTCGGAATGTATCAGGTTGTGGCTCGGTTTTTCATGGGATACTACCCCAGTAAGATCTGCGCCCTGTTGAACATCGTCATCATGCTGGGATACGGTATGGTCGACAGTATTGTCGGTGGGCAGGTTCTCTCCGCGGTAGCTGGAAACAACATGAATGTTTCTGTTGGTGTGGTGATCATCGTGGTCGTCACATGGATTGTGGTTCTATTCGGCATGCGACTCTTCCACATGTATGAACGGTATGTAACTTTCCCCATATTTCGAGCTTAACCTTAACCCAACCAATTCTACCCTTATAATGCTAGTATGCAATGCAATACTAATTTTTATAGATGGGCCTGGATCCCTCAGCTGATAGCCGCGTTCGTCCTTGTTGGCAGCGCTGGCCCCAAGTTTGATACCTCAATTGTGTCCACCGGTTCACCACAGACAATCACCGGCAATCGCCTCTCCTTCTTCTCGCTCTGCCTATCCTCATCCGTTGCCTGGGCTCCCGCCGGCGCAGACTTTTATGTCTACTTCCCCCCTAACGCAAACAAGTGGAAGACCTTTATCATGACTTTTCTCGGTGTGGGTCTTGCCCTAACCTTTGCCAATTTGATTGGCGTCGGCCTTGGCTCGGGCACATTAACCCACCCTGATTGGGCATCGGCTGATGCAGTCTCGTCCGGCTCTTTGATTCTCGCCGGCTATAATGGATTAGGCGGATTCGGCAAATTCCTAGGCGTCCTCGTTTCTCTGGGTCAGATCGCCAATAACGTTGCTGGTACTTATTCTGCTTCCCTGGGCTTCCAGATGCTGGGTCGGTACCCGGCCAAGCTTCCTCGGTGGGTCTGGACGTGCGTGGGTGTTATTATCTACCTTATCTGCGCGTTGGTGGGTCAGAATAACCTGGCCGATATCTTTGAGGATTGGCTTGCGTTGATGGGATACTGGGTTTGTATTTACCTTGTTATCTCGGTGGAGGAGCATCTTATTTTCCGGTCTTCGCGAGGGTTCAACTGGGAAGATTGGGCTAATCCGTCGAAATTGCCTCTGGGTATTGCTGCATTGACGGCCTTTTTGATTGGTTGGGCCGGTGCGATTATCTCTATGAATCAGATCTATTTCGCTGGTCCGATTGCCAAGATGGTTGGGGATAGTGGTACGGATCTTGGTATCTGGGTTGGCTCGTCTTGGGCTCTGGTGACCTACCCTGGACTGCGATGGTTGGAACTGAAGAAGTTCAATCGTTGATGAGTCAATTGGGTCGTACCTAGGTAGTACGCGTTGACGTCGTCAAGTATATACTGCACATTTTAATAGACGAATGTTATTAGTGACCTCAAATATGAATAAAACTAGTATATTGACAGCCCGTTTGAAAGATCGTGGCATGGTACATGGAATCAAAAACCAAGAGTCCTCCCTTTGAGTTTTCATGTCAATTCAGCGTGTTTTCACTGTAAATGATAAATTTTAAATTTTCGAATAACGAGAAAAATGAAATGACAAGTTCGGAACTGCAATTGTGGAAGTTTACACGACGCGGCTTTCAACGATCATCATGATCATGCCATTGTGGAGAAATCAACGGTGGAGACATGTACTAGTTAGTAGTAAGTTGCCCACTGCTCGCCAACTGGCATTCACAACGCAATGAGTGGAACACGGCAATAATTCAAATCTAATATAATGAAGGGCATGTAAAGGGTAGGCTGATCAATTTCACCGGCGCTGGCAATCACGGCTGTCTCGATCGTGGATCGAAATCCGGTATTCGCTGTCAGCTTTACTCGAATCTTCCATCCTTCATCGAAAGCATCTTAGGAGGAGGTAAGTAGCTGGTCTGAGTAAATACACAAAGAGCGTATATCTAGAAGCGGTAGCTAAAGCGAGATATAAGGAGACTAGGAGATATCTACTACCTTTAAGGTTATAAGAGAGAGATAGATTAAAGTAGTCCTTAATATAAAGGTATATAAATATAATAACGTAAGAGATTTTGTAAGCTAGGAAGGCCGAAACTGGCAGAAAAAAATATCTACGAGTGAAGTCGAAGGAAAAGGATAGCTGCACTGCCGAATCAGGCTCAATAAGTGGACTTGTTGCTACTAAAATCGAGATACGCTACCAAAGTTTGGACTTCCTGTTTACTACTAGGCCTTATACTGCGCCGGGGTACCCGATCAGAATCAGGAATAATGACAGTACTTCGTCTCTTGTAATAGTAAATGTTAGTGTCTATCTAGATTCACGCGTTTTAGCCCAGTTTGCCCCTTTCTCGTGGGTGCTACATAGTACATACTGTACAAAAAGAAATGACATGCATCGTTCCACAATATGGATGGTGTCAACCCATCAGCCTTACAAAGAACTAGACTGATCTAGACTTGAACCTTGGAACTCGGACGGGATCGGCTGTGGCTTGATCGTGGATTATTGCAGATTAGCTTGCGGTTAATCTCCACCTGTGCACGGAGACTTGAAGGTCACTAAATTCCGAGTCTGGCCTGTGCCAAACGCCGCGGCAAACCGCGGTGTTTGGGGGTGCAATGCCAAGATCTCGCGTAGGCACGCGTCAAATTAATGCGGTGCCTTAGGTACACTGTATTAGTATGCATGGATGTATATGGCCTCCAGGGCTTGGGAAATTGGATTCTTGGAGACAATTAGAGGAATATTTTGAATTAATTCGATTTTTGGTGATATTATTTAATAATTCTGAGAAATTGCATTTGATTTGACATGAATTTATGTAAATAAATGGCTTAGAGGAATCCCGATTCAAGGGCTGAACTTTGTTGGATAAAGAATGGTGGTGCTTTGCTCTGGGGAATATATATACATTTTGAAGTTGGTCAAAAATGATATTTTACACTAACAAAAAATAAACTATTTTGTTCAAATATTCCCATTTTCATCACTAAGAATAGCTAGCATATACTGAGCTGCAGTTCATTATCAAAACCAAAAATTACCCTTGTTTGAGCTGGTGATACGATGATATCAAAGTTCATGTAAAATTGGTATACTTGAAGCCAAACGGAAGCATGGACATTGCACTGGCACGGACTCGGAAATTCATGAAATGCTAGTTTTTCTATAAGAGAACCTTCAAATCATTTACTTCAATTTCATTATTATAGGAATAGTTTTATGGTGACTCTAAATTGAATATAATAATATTACCTAGGTGTGTATATTTACAGAACTTCAATATCAAGTTGAAGTCGATTACTCTGCAATTGCCTTGTTGGACACTGTATATGCCCTGGCTACTGTTTGCGGAGTTCTCCGGTCACTACTACTCCGTACAAAGTCTCATAGTAATATTTTGCAATGACCAGACTAAGAGAAATTGAATAATGTTGCCGACCGGGGTCGGCAAACCGGGAGTTTCCGTGAATATTCGGCGATAGTTCTGGATGTTGATGTGTTTACCGATATTTGATGCTGGACTAAACCGAAAAGACTTCGGTGTGAGTAAAAGAGAGAAGATTCTGACCAATCAGAAGTGGCGGTGAGAGTGAAGACTTTTCTGCCGCGGTTCAAGTGGAGACACTTACCTAAGCAGGGGATGTGATTGGCTGAACAAGTACAAACCAGACAAACACAGCAGATCTTCGCTTAGCAATTAGTGGCCCACCGCCCTGGCAAATTGTGTATAAAAGGCCGCAGACTTCCGGACCTTCTTCTGTTTTTCAAGCGACTCTACGTTAGTGATCCCTCCCCCTAACAGTTCAACAATCATTCTCGATGATTGAAGACTGGCTTGGTCTTCTGGAACTTCCTGCTAACCTTCTTTCCCCACAACAGTTCAAAGAATCACTTTAGAGTAGACGTCCTCTTCTAAGCTCTTTATAAGAGCCACAGAATCTCCACCCTTGCTGATGACTGCATGTCCTCGATGCCCTAAAGTGAAGCCTTTATACTTCCGACTCGACTGCTACGCGTTCCTTTCGGTTCTGCGTTAATGTCCAGGGAGTGGTGATGATCTTTACCTGGTCTCGGCGTCTGACTTCGGTCGGCTGGTCCTGGTGGGTGTCGAGGAGGTCTGAAAGGTGCTGATCATCTCTTTAATGTTGGAGATTGGAGCTGTGAGAGGTATTGCTTAGACCTAAGGGCTACAATCACGACAACCAATTAGTTTAATGATGAAATGAAATGAAATTTATTTACATGAAAATCTTCATCTACCCTGTATCCACTTTTGTAATTTCCTGCTTGAATATCCCGATATTCTCGACTACTGTGTGTGAGGTGGAGCATCCCATGAGCCGCAGCTCAGCCGGTATTTTCATGCAGGATTACACTGCTGATATTGGTATCGGAACTTCACACTCGGGTATCATGTCTCATTAAGTATCTAATAGCTACTCAGCTTTCGCACTCTTCTCTCCTTTGTCTACTTTCTCAGCCTTGTCTGCCTTGTCTGCTTTCCCCTCCTTGCCCTCTCCCTTTGCCTTATTGCGATTACCTCGTCCACCGCGTGATCCTCGTGGTGGACCTGCATTGCTGCTACCACCACCACCTCCAGCACCACCTGCAGCAGCAGTAGCAGCAGCAGCTCCAGCAGCATTTCCAGTAGCATCTCCCTTCTTCGTATTCGGCTCTCGTCCCTTTCGCGACTTCTCTCCACCCGGGTTCGCCTTGCGCTCAAGCACCACCACCTGACTCTGTGCCACAGTCACCGGGCTCGCAGCCATCGCCTTCTGCAGTCCCTCCGGCTCCGCGAAATCCACATATCCAAAGCCCTTCTTCTTGTCAATCTCCACCTTGGTCACCGAACCAAAGGCCCCGAATGCTTCCTGCAGCAATGGCTCTGTAACACCCTGGGAGGGATTGGCATGTTTGAGGAACGCTTGTGTTGCGGTCGGCGCAGGACTGGCGGCAGCTTTGCTCTTAGCACCCTTGCCGGATTTCGTCGGGGCAGCGTTGGTATTGGCATTGGTATTGGCATTTGTGTTCGCATTCGTAGTACCGGTAGTGGTAGGCGTCGGTGCTTCAGAGTTCCGAGAAGATGGCGCCTCTGTATCCTTTGTTTTCGAAGCATTGCCGCCCTTAGCAGCCTTGCCCGATCCCTTCTTCCCGCCTTCTGCAGCTACAGGCCCTGGCGCAGCCGAGTCCTGCAAGCTCTCATTCTTCGGAGAACTAGTCTCGTTCGAACCACCCTTACCCCGTCGCCGACCACCAGACGTAGAAGCAAGTCCAAGGTCCCGTTGTAAAATCTTAGCAGCCGCAGCAACATTACCCCGTTCTCTTTTCCGATCAGCGCCTGAGACACTGGTAGATTCCTTCGGCGTACTAGCAGCACTCGCCTTCCCAGACTTGCTCGTAGAAGCCGCAGCTTGTTTCGCTGCTTTGCTAGACTCCTTACTTGATTTATCACCCTTACCCTTCTTCTCAGAAGTTGTAGCCGCAGCGACTTCCTTATCAGGTCGCTGTAGAAGCTTCTTCGCCTGAACCTTCTCTTGCTTCGACTCCTTCTCACCGCGTCCATGCTTGGACTTCGAACTTGCGTTTTCCTTCGCCTTGCTAGCCTTTTTATCCTTGATATATTGCACCAGCGGTGTAGTCAGGACAACCTCCTTTTTATCCTCGCTCTCGATCGAGTCGACGGGTGCGGGTTTAGCGATGGGCTGCGTGAGGCTTTCAAGGAAGGTGATGAAGTCTGGATCTTGGTCGATGGTGCCCTGGCGTGCATCCTTGCGGACGCGGTTTCCGGGGGTTTTGGCATAGGGTGCGAATTCGAGGGAGGGGGGGCCTAGGAGCACTGGGTCGTTGGATGTGTGTCGGGCATCTTGGAATGAGGCCTGTCGGACTTGATCGGAGAGTGGGGTTATGTGTTCGTTTGAGAGGAGGTGGAGGTATGCTCTAGAGGGGCGGGATGGTTTTGCGGGACTGTAAATATTATGGTTAGCATCTAGTATCTAAGATCGTATATCTTTGTCGGGTTTGCTGTCATCTTGTGATGGCGGGGCTGCATACTCTTTTGAAACCTTGCCGGGCTTATATTGAAGCCAGTCTACTTTTCCAGCTCCGACTTTCCATTCTTGACCTAGAGCTGTTTCGAATTCCGTTTGACTTAATCCTGGCGGTAGGCGACGAATGAGTAATTTGAGGCGCGGGGCTGGAGGTTTCGGTGTTTTCTTGGTTGAGGCGGATTTTTGTGTGGCTGTTGCTGAGATTTGGAGGACCCCGGCGGTGGGTTTGCCTGGTTGTGTCATGGTACAGAGTGTATTTGACACTGCCGAGTCTGGCCAAGTGTTGGAAGTCGGAAGTTCGAAGTTGGAAGTTGAACTTGGAGTTGCAGAGCGGAGGATTCTCAGTCAAGTCCGAGTCCCCGCAGGAAGAAGTGAGGCGGTGAGAGTATAGCCCTACGTACATTCTAAGATTCTATGAGGATAACTAGTACAACAATCTACAGAACATCAATTTATCAATGAATAACCTGTTTAGAGTGTATCTACGAATGAAAAGATGGAATGGGAGACATTAGAAAAAAAAATAATAGCCCTCATTGTTGGTACCAGAAGAGACTTCAGTTGGGATGACTACAGGTAACTAACTATGGCACTACCGTGATCACAACTTGAAGGTCTATAGTCATGCTAAGTCGTAGCAGAACGTAATCCACACTGGAATATGTAGTAGAGGGAGAAGAAGTATTCAATTTGACCAATGGGTGACCAATTTCACTATGCCATTAATGAATGCTATTTGCAGGCCTCGGGTAAGGCATAAATGGTAGTAGAGCATGGTGGTCGGATTGATCTTAATCCGCAGGCTCTGCGGAACCTATATAGTAGTCTGAGATTCATGAGACTAGTATACTGGTGAGGAATCTGATCCAATTACCCGGAATAGTCATCACAGACGCGGTGGGGGTTGAGTCGGCGCATTGTAGAACCTCGCGGCCCATCTTCAGCCATACTCGGAAGTGCCGTCCGAAGTAACTTCGGGAGAAATGGAGGCAATGAGCAATCGAGCAATGAAAGAAACCTGATCACTCCGTTCATTCCGGCTTCACATCAATAGGTCTGGGCTTGCGGTTCTTGCGGTACCAGCGCTCATCGTCTGGGTTGAATCCGCCATTTCCAAAGTACGCCCACTCCTCAGTCTCCAGCATGTAATCTTCCGGAATGAACGGTGTACCGTCCGCCTTCTCCTGCTCCAGCAACTGGAAGAAGCGCTCGTAGTCGATACGCGTGTGCCATTTGCCGTTGACCTTGAATCGATCCGATGCGATCAACACACAGCAACTGTGCGCATGCTCGGCGGCAATACCGTAGTTTAGACCGCGACGCTCCAGCTCTGCGTTGAGTGCAACGCAGAATGCAGCAACCTCTTCGTAAAAGGGGACATTCTTCATGGTGAGGCCGGCTCCAGCGCTGGTGCTGGTTCCGCAGAATGTGACACCCTTGATCTCGACGAGACCGGGCAGCGCCTTCTCTACCAGGTTTGCGTATCCCTGCACCTCATCGTCAACGTTGAACCCGTTGACCAGAGTCAATCGGAAAACGGTGCGCTGGTAGCTTCGCTTTTCACGGAGAATGTCGAGACAGCGCTGGAATCGCTCCCAGAAGTCACGGTGCAGGGGACGGTCAATCTTGCGCAGACTTTCACGGTTGCTGGCGTCGATAGAGACGTAGAGCTGGGTCACGCGGTGGAGAGCTTCGAGTTGGTCGGGGTGTTGAGCGTTGCAGACTAGGAAACTGGAGATGCGTTCGTTGTGCAGCATGTCTAGGAATTTGTTGATGTGAGGGTAGAAGATAGGTTCACCAACAAGACTCAGGGCACAGTGTCGGATGCGCATGGCCTCGGCGAAGCGCTCGGCACGAACACCGGGCACACCGCGTAGCATCTTGATTTTCTTGTAGTGACCTTCCTTGACACCGTTGAAGATCAGTTCGGGCTCATCCACCTTCCAGCGCCACGTAGTTCCAACCGGGTTGGTGCCGTGGCGCCAGCAGAAAATACACTTGTTACTGCATGAGAGAGAAGGAGTAGCCTCCATACACAGATGGGACCGGATACCATAGAAGGAGTACTTGTAGCAGGAGCCACGGCCACGCAGGGCTGACTTAGTCCAGCGGCAAATCTTCACACCGGAGTGCGAGCCAACAATCGAGTATCCTTGCTTGGTCAGAGCGGCGTAAGTTGGAGAAGTCTTGGGTACCATCTCTTTGGCAGTGTCATTGGTGGTCACGGATTTTCCAGCAGTAGTAAAGTCCACGGGGATCGGGGCAGCCGAGTCACCTGTGGAGTCACCGTTCATCTTGATATCTTCGAGATCGACCATGGTGGAAGACTTCTTCTTCTGGCTTTCTTCGTCATCATCGACATCCTCCTCGTCACTTTCCACCGCATCACCGCTGCCGGAGACACCTTCGCCGAGTCCACCATATTCCAAGATATCGCCGAAGATGTCGACAAGTCCATCGGTCCATTCGGTCAGAGCAGCGTCGGCATCGCTCTTGACATCGCCCATACCCAAAGGATACACGCGCTTGCGGGCAGTCAATTTAGCCATCCAGCGATCGATCTCCTTGGCCTGAGTGCAGAAGCCTTCCTCCTCGGTCGGCCATTCTTCCTTGTCACCAAATCCAAAGACGGAATAACCGACCAGTTTGGAGAGGGGCGCGGTATCAATGCGGAAATCGTTGTGGGTTTCATTCAAGTGATCGAGGAAGTTGTTCAGAACAGTATCAATGTTGTATGTTGGGACCAAAATACAGTAAACGTAGCGAGTGCCGGGCGAAGTTGAGGGCGACTCAGGAACGGATGTGAAGAAGTCGTCCATGTCGATGTAGGAGAGATCGTGAAGTTGAGGGGGCAGGATACCTCGTTCACGGTTCTCGGAAGCAGCCGCCTGCTTCTGGGCGGCATCACGCAGGGACTCGACGAGGGTGTTGGCATATCGTTCGGTGGTGGTGGTCAAAGAGGCGAAAAAGACGATAGGTTGGATGAAAGAGACTCGCGGGCCATTGTCGTTCTCTTCGTTGGAGGCACGTCGTCCTCCAATAGTTTTTGCCGGCTTTCTTCCCTGTACGCGCTTGGGGCCTGCAGTAGACTTTGCGGCAGGCTTGCGATTATCCTTTTCCTTAGGCTTGGTGGTCGAGGGTTGAGGGGCAACGATTTTCTCCGCGGGCGCATTAAGTTTTTGAGTCTTTTCGGGCGATTGTTCGCGCGGCGAGGCTGGCACGGAGGAAGAGGCAGTTGTCTTGGATCGGGACTGAGATTGACGGTAGACACGGAGGGTCACGAAGAGGACAGAGAAAGCAATGAGGATAGGCAGACGATAGGCATGCCAGACAGCCACCAGGCCTGAGAAGGGGAATATTAGCGCGGGGTTGTCTATGGGCAGAGGGGAAATTAGACTCACTGTCGGCCAATGCGGGGGTGCCACTCATAGTCATCAAATGGAGTATTCTAAGAATACACCGATATGGTGAATAGTGAGTGGAGAGTAGAAGGGGAGAGTAGAAGAGGAGAGGTGTAGAGAGAGAGAGAGAGTGAGTGATATGTAGAGAGAAGAAAGAAAAAAGAAAAGTTGAAGTAAAAAAGGTGGAGCAAAAGTGCGGAGAGCGGAGCAATGAGCATCAAGGGATTACCTACATGCATTGTTAATATTGTATTATATTATATTATTATATAAAGTATTAATTATATTTATTTATTTAATTTTATTCTTTTAAATAGGAGGAGAATAGAATAAACTATAAAGTATATAATATGGCAACCTATAGTGGTGCCAGTGTATACTAAAGAGTGTTTGTTGCCTGGACTTTCCTCGTATTCTTCTTTCTTTCTTTCCTTTTCAGCCTCTTCCTCTTCCTCTTCCTCTTCCTCTTCTTCACTTCTTCACTTCACTTGTTCTCTCTCTCATGACAGACAAAACAAGACAAATACTGTGTGCTACTACAAAAATGCCACCCAAATACACAGTCTCTCCTCACTTGAACTATTTCAATGTTCCTCTGGCTCAATTCCATGAAAGTCGTCCCGAATTCGAGAGTTTCGCCGTGGGTGCCTACATCTTCGCTGAGCCTCAATCCATAAACACCGCCACTGATACTCCCAATGTCGTCATCCCACGCACTCTCTTAATCCAACGCTCCTACTCAGACACTATGGGAGGATGCTGGGAGGGACCCGGAGGCGCAGTCGAACCCGATATCGACGAAACCCTCCTCGACGGCGTGGCACGTGAAGTCCTCGAAGAAACAGGACTAAATGTATCTCACTTTGTCGATTTAATCGGTGTCGACAGTTGGCAACATGTTAGTCGCAGAAGTCACAGAATCCTGCGAATTGCCAAGTATTCTTTCCTGGTTGAGGTTGAAGAAGGTGGACGGCCACATGAGGAGATCCCTGTTCGTCTTGAACCGGCTGAGCATCAGGCTTTTGGGTGGGCGACTGAGGAGGAAGTGCGGGAGGTTATGAAGTCGAATACTGGGAGATTTCGACAGCCGTTTTCGGGGGGTTGGGGTGTTGGGCCGAATTTGTTGCGGGCTTTTACGTGGTTTAAAGCTGGGAATGCGTGAATGGCAGATATCGTTTATGGGGGATTGCAAGTATGAATGATGGCTGGGCAAAGATGGTTTATGGGGTATGAAATGATACACGAGAGTATGCTATTCAAATAGTTTAATGAATAGTTCCGTGTTGGCAACAGTCACAGTCGTCACTCTGGGAAGTAAGTAATGACACGCTTGTATCTATTCTAGTCAGACTAGAGACTAGACGATGAACATGTGAGAGACGTACTCAGTCAAACCATTTAGAAAACTGAACCAGTTTCATTCGATTATGATTCAATCCTCGGCTGGATGATCTCCACGAGCCTGCATCTCCAGTGCAACTTGATCAACCTGGCGCCATACGCGCAGCAGGTTACCTCCAGCCACTTTAGCCGCATCCTCATCACTCACGCCCCGCTGCAAGAGCTCAGCAATCAAGTCGGGGAACTTGGAAACATCCTCGAGGCCCCGAGGTGTCGTCGGAATTCCATCAAAGTCACTACCCAGTCCAACATGATCAAACCCGGCCACAGTGCCAATGTGGATAATATGGTCTGCGACTCTTTCAAGGGTAGCATGCTCTGCATCCAGATCGGGCAGTCCATTCTCATTATCCGAGGCCGTACAGGAGATAAAATCGGGGGCAAAGTTAACCATAACAAGAGAGTTCGTCTGACGAACGAGCTCAAGGACATCGTCTGGCACATTACGGGGATGAGGGCAGAGCGCATACGCAGAGCTATGGCTGAAGATAACCGGAGCCCGACTACCGGCCCATTCGGTCTTACCGGCACCGAGCACATCGCGCATAGTCTGGGTACTAACATGGGCAAGATCGATGATCATACCCAGTCTGTTCATCTCGTAAACCACTTTTTGACCGGCCGGGCTAACTCCGTGCCAAATTGGGTCGGCCTTTTTGACGCTTCCGTCGGGTAGTTCGACGAGGGCGGCGTCGGCGTATTTGTTGTGGCAGTTGTGCGTGAGAGTCGCGTAGGAGACGCCCATGTCGTAAAACATGCGGAGATGAGCTAGGGAGTTACCGATGGACTGTAGACCCTCGATGCCTAGTGGGGAGATGATTTTGCCTTCTTGGAAGGCTTGGAAAGCTGTGGTGCCGTTGGGTGGTCGTGAGAAAATCTCGGGATAGGCCTTTTGAACTCGCAACATCAGGTCGACTTGTTCGACTGTTTGACGCACGCCTGTAGCCGGTGGTTAGTATTGAGATTTGGTTGTTCACTGTTTTTGTTGATGTGCTCTTGGTGACTACTGACTCGGTGCATAGTTCTCGTCCGAAAAGTCAGTGCCATCTGCGGGGCATGGGACGAAAACACTCCAAAATGTGCCACCGACATGACCACGCTTCAGACGGGGGAGATCGACGTGGCCGGATAGATCTCCGTGGATGAACGACTCGGTGAAGTTGGAGCCATAGATGTGATTGTGGTATAGCATTCGGATGAAGATGGGGAAGTCATCATGGCCATCTCAAGTGGAGTTAGTATACAGGCGATACAAATGATACTAGGTCTGGATGTTCGCTTGGTTCTCACCAATAAGTGGAGTAGTCGTCAAGATGTTATGTACTCGATCCTGGACAGTGACCGGCTTGCGGAGTATTTGGTGCGAACATCTCTTGCCTGGAGACCAAAGGAACCACACTCCTCCGATCAGAGCACAGAGGAACAACAGCCAGTTGCGACGAGAAGATTGGCCTGGATTAACCCGGGGAGCCGACTCCTGAGAGTGGTCCGAATTTACAGTCACGTTTACCTCGTCTTTCTCGTCCATCGCGTGATAGTTGAAGGGGGGATGGGGAATGACAAATGCGGAGGAGGTTGGTCAGGGTCCACTTTTAGTGACGGAAGTCGGAGATAAGAGGGAAGAGAGGAATGAAAGTCATTTGAGTGGGTGATGGAATGGGAGGGATTGTCTTATAAAGGGTACATTTAAAGTACCCGGTACTAGTACTTGATCTCCTTCAATTGAATACTCTCCGAGATAGAAAATAGAGGAAGAGACAGGAGATTGTCAGTATTGGACGAGTCTGTTGTAGTACAGAGTGGTGTTGATCACGTGAATAACAGAGAGCAGAGAATAAGCAAGGAATAGTTATTACTTAGTTATGTCTGTGAGATTAATAAAATAAGAAAGAGAAGAGATAAATCTAATACTTTCATACATTATTTGGTCAGTATTTACTCAAATCGATCAACACACGTCTGGTGTTGTGTTTGAAAGGTAAAGAAGAAGCTGTGGGAGTCATGGAATCCATAGAAGAGAGTATATCATAATTTACTACTTACAGCTGTAGTACTAAGTATTGCAATGATCTAAGAATACTGCTTAATTAACTCCACAATCTCAGACTCAGACAACTTCTTAACGGCCAATAATTCATTATCAGTCTTCTGGAACTGACCACCAAATTTACCCCCAAAGATAGCACGCAGGATAAGGTTGCGAGCAAATGTACCAGGATCAGGTGTGGGCTGCTTAATAGCATCGTACGCCTGTTTCTCAAGATCCTCAGTCTTGACAGGCACCTTCTCGATCTTATCAGATTTGCTGGACCACTCTAGTAGTTGGTTCTGAGTGAACTGTAGCTCTTCAACATAGACGTAGCGGTTCTTGGTTTCGTTGGGCTTCTGCAGAACGCCTGCAACTGCGCGACCGATTCCAGCGAGAGTGGTACTGCTGACAGGTACATTACCACCGTCGTAGATGGGAGTTGTTGGACCAGCTAGGTTGATGATAAAACTATTCTTGATTCCCCAGTCGAAGAACGGGCCGTTGATGACTCCGGTGTAGGTGAAGGCTTGGTCCTGTGCTGAAATTTCCCGCAATTTTTCCAAGACAGCAACCTTATCGCCGAAGACGGGCAGTTGGGACGTCAATGGATGTACAGTATCACTGCCAAATTCTGATGGGATGTATCTTTGGACTTTGGCAGCGTAGGCAGCCTCTACTAGGCGAAGGTGAGTCTCACGAGGGATGACGCCGACACCGAGTGCGTTAACGACGGCATCTTGGCCTGATAATGCAGAAGTGAGAGAGTCCAGGCTGTTGTAGTCCACTGGCTGGATTTTGACTCGGGGGTCCAGTTCGTGCGATGAAGATCGGCTGAGAAGAGTGATCTCAAAGTTGGCATTTAGCAGAGCGTTGACAATAGCTGGGCCGAGATTGCCAGTGCCCTATTTTGATCAGCAGTGGCCTTGATTTGCAAGGATAATTTGTGAATGTTATGACTTACTCCGGCAATTGCGACTTTGGAAATAGCCATGGTTGATGTACTTAAGTAGATACACTGTAGTAGATATGGTTCAAGTTGTGATGAAGATGTCGGTAGAAAGATTTCAGTTATGGTTCAAGCCACGACCACGGCCACGACTTCTTATAAGTAGATCTTTCAGCATAGTCAAGTAATATTAAGCGTGGGCACGCCATAATGAAAGTAATTGTGTATTGTATAATGTGTATCACCTCATCTTGCGATGATTGATGTGTTTTTCCAATTCGAATGGCGCAACTTTCCGCGGAATCGCCCCGCGGTTTGTCATCTTCAAATCCATGTTAGGGTCTCGTTCACTCCGAGCCGAATTGATTATGCAATCGCCACTATTGAATAAAATTGATTATTGAGCACGAATATTAAGAGTGTCTTGTCTTTAGTAAATCCATATTTACAGTAGGAAAATGTTGGTATCCTAAGTCTTTTCATTTGTGATACAAGTAACGGGGACTCGGACTCGCATGTAAGCTCATGCCATGCTTTGCCCAGGCGTGTGGCTGCTTATGGCGATTGGATACAAAGTTGACCAGCACATGCAATGGAGAGTTCTGTGTACGTTTACTAGTGCTACGTCGTAAAAGATCATGTATTAAGGTTGGCTAGTACTAGTACATAAGTGTCTAATTTCATCTCATTCATAGGACATGCTCTTGCTAGTGCTTATCATTGAATTGTTACAGTAATCCCCAACCCCTCATGACGCCTAAATTCTCTATGAACACAGCCTGCCTATAGTCTGCTCTCAACAAGGGTAGAGCGAGAATCATTCTCTTCATCTCTGCTTCATCAATTGTTATTCATTGCATTTCATCGCGGTCGGGAATGGCCAAACCTACGTTTGGCGCCGGAGGAATCCACTGAAGAATTTGCCAATCTCGGCATATCGACTGAGATCCATCACAGCAGAAACGTCTGTAATTGCGTTTTCGTCAGTGAATTGATGTCACGAAGCACGATGCTGCGGAACTTGTAGAAATTATGAAAAACTCACATTGGTCGGGGCGAACGATAATCAGTGCGCCTTGCTTTGGGTCGATGCCGAGGAACTCATATGCATGGCCGTGACCTTGATTGTGGCTCTCGTCGTCGTAGTAAATCTTATGTAGATCTGTACTCTGGGTTAGCCCCTTGTCCCTATTGCAATGCAAAGCCCCATCCAAGTTAAAGATAGCTTACCCCGGGTTTTGTTCTTGCCGTTGACTGGATAGAAGCATTCTGGGATTTGTTCAAGCTCTGTCTCATATCGCGGACCGTGGCCAACAACGATATTCTCGATAAGACTGTCAATATCCTGGGATTTGGGTGTGAATGTGTGAATAGGACCATCCGCAGAGAAAAGATACTCCCCGAGCTGTACAACTTGTTAGCAAACGAACAGAGCTCTACCCCTCTTTCCCCTCTATATTGGCCAACCTACCTTGTTCAACTTTGTCCGGTTCTCTGGGATAGAAAGGTCTCCCACAAACGCCATAATACGCCATCTCCCATCTGATTTGATAGAGCTCATAAGCTGCATCGGCTTGGAGTCGCAGAATCGGACGACCTGTGCGCTGGGCAACCGCATGCCAACCGTGACATTCGAGGCAAGTTCCGTTGATGCCAACGAACTGGTAACGGGGGAAATATCATACTTGGTCGTCACTCCAGCCGTATATTTTCCAGACTGGATGAATCCCTCTTGGAACTCCGCTGGTGTAGTTTTGGCCCCGGAAGAAAATAGTTTAGAGAAGTATCGATCGAAATTGATCAAATCGAGAGCAACCTTTTGACGCTCCAAGACGTATGTCTCTAACAGAGATGGACTGGCTAGACCTGTTAAGACCTCGCCGAGCTTCCAGCCAATGTTGTACCCGTCCTGCAGGCTGACATTCATGCCCTGGCCGGCCTTGGGCGAGTGGGTGTGGCAGGCATCACCTGCCAAAAAGATCCGGTGGTCTTTGTGGAAAAGGTCGGCATGGCGCTGGCCAATTGCATAGGCAGACCACCAAACGGTCTCAGTGAATTCCACTTGATATGGGTGGAAGATGTTCTGGGCCTGTCGTTGTAGGTTCTCTAGTGTGACGTCCTTCGGGTTTGTTCCGGGGGCTAGTTCGATATAGAATCGAGTGAGGTTGTTGTTATCTCCCTCCCGGGGAATGATCATCAGGTTTCCGGCTTTGGATCTGATTGTGGATTTCTTGCGGAAGTCTGGGAAATTGGTGCGTGGGATCATATCCATCACGCCCCAGACGGCATCGCTGCTGTCTCCAATCATCTTGTATCCCAAAGCTTTGCGGACGGTACTATGAGCACCATCACAGGCCTAGGCGATAAAGAGTTAGAAACTAAAATTATATGAGTATATATTCGGTTTATGTCACTTACCAATGCATACTTGGCTGCAAAAGTCTCAGTCTTGCCATTCTTCTCAGCAGTCACTGTTACCGGATACGCCTCGGGATCCGCAGCGGAGGCACTATCGACCTGGATAGAATTGACATTGTACCCATAGTCAATCTTTTGATCATTGTATTTCTGCATCAACTCAATCAAAAGTCCATTAATGCGAGCCTGGTTCAAAATGACATGAGGCTGATGTGATAGTCCCGGCTGAGTATCCGCCGTACGTCCAGTGCGTTTAATAGAACCAGTACCATCATCAGCCCAGAAATTGACTTCTAGAACATGAAAAGCCTCGCGAAGTAATTCCTCGCCAATCCCAAAGCTCTCGAAGATCTCGACTGTGCGACACTGCACTCCATCCGCTTGGCCCATTACCATGGGCCCCTCCCGGCGCTCTAATACCTTGCAACGCACGCCATACCGGGCCAGCCAGGTTGCGGCGCAAAGACCGGCCGATCCGCTACCGCAGATGAGTACGTCGACTGTTTCTTTTGTAGGCTGCATGATCTTGATATCGAGCTGTCCGAGTCTGTGCGTGGAATTTCCCCGCGGGGGTCATCTTTTATGGCGGTGCCCGGGATCAGTTCCGGATGTCTTCGGGATGTGCTCCGAGGCGGTTGCCACTCCGGGGAAGACTCGGCAGCCAATATCAGGAGATGAAGTGCCATTTCAATGCCGAATAGTCCGTCGGTGCCGTTGCTCCACTCCGGATTCCCGGGGACTCATGCAAGCCCTGCATGTGGATAAAGGTGGATATGATGTGGTTGTGGGTGTGTGTGATGTTGACAACTGCCGCTCCTACACTGACACTCCTATCACTACCCCAAGTGACCAAGATGCTACTATTTACGGCTACATTACGGCTACGGATTGAGATCAAACAGAGAGTATAGACATGATTTCGTCTCTAGATCATTATGTATGCTCATCAAAGCCCAAGACTTAAACCCAACGCCAGCGCCCGTGCAATTGCAAACGCAAAAGATGTTACAAAAAGTACTCGCTGCGGCCCGGCCGCGAGGTTGGCATATGCCGTTGGTCATCGCTGACCGCACTGAATAGTTTGAAAGAAGGCTTGAGGTCGTCACCGATCTCACAAACTGATGCCAGGTTACCGCATCGGTAGCAATAGTTGGGGGCACTCCAGACGGTAACAACGTTTTGGTTGTTGAAGTGATACTTATAACCCTCGTTTACGAGTTGATGGGCTCGGGCAATCAGGGATAGGTCATTCACGTGGCAGAACTCGTCTGCTACACGATCACCAAATAACCATCCTGGAGAGAGGTTAGTAACTTTGACCGAGTATCCATCGGGATGATAACTCACCTGCACCGCGGGGGCTGACCGCCCAAGTCTCGACGTCGTCCGGGTCAGACCAAACCAAATCACAGAAAGCACCCTCGTGAGGAATCTCCTGAGCTCGAGCAACCACTCGCACTTGGTCCAGAGTACGAATCTCCGGACTCAATCCACCGTGAACACATAGAACTTTGCCGTCGATGATGGCGCCCAGCGTCATGAAATCGAAAACCTGGCAACAGGCCTTCCACACCGATGCACTTCCGTACTTTTGGAAACATTCCTCGTAGAACCCATATACTTGTGTGATCTGTCGAGACTCGTGGTTACCGCGGACTAGTGTCACGCGATCGGGATATCTAAGGGCGGCGTTATGTTAGCGTTTGGTGGGGAAACGAGGGTGGAGGGGTAGGGGAAGGGCAAGAGGAAGAGAAAGATGATACGCACTTCGCCTTGAGGCACAGAAGAAGTGTCAGGGTCTCCAAACTGAAATAGCCACGATCGACGTAATCTCCCAAGAACACAAAGTTGCGGTTGAGCTTGAGGGCGGAGGAGGTTTCACTGGCGGAGCGACTGCGGGTGTCGGGTTCGGGGTCATCCCCTTCCTCGTCATCATGATTGGAACCGCGCAGCTTCTTTCGGACCTTTGGGTCGGTGATGGAGGACGGGGGTTCGATATCGGCGGAGGTGATGACGGAAGGGGAGGTTTGAGGGGCATCGAGTTCGGTGCCATCTGGCATACCACCCGAAACGCGGAAGAGCTCGAGCAGATCGTAAAACTGGCCGTGGATATCACCGCAGATTGTCACTGGAGTGGCGACTGGCTGAATATTGGATTCTAAGACAGGGCGAGCGAGGATCTGTCAGTGGGACTCGTGGAGGGAGTGAAGGAGGGGTCGAGAAAGGTACCTTCCATCATATATTCCTTCACGATCTCGCAGAGCTGCTTCATATGAGCCTCGGAGAGGTATTTGCAGTCCTTTGCAGCCTCAAGCCACTCATCAGGACCTGCATTGCGCTTTAATTTGGCGGGCCCCGGCTGGGGGACCTTACTGTCGGTCATGGCGGCGGAGATGTGGAGGAGAAAGCGGAAGCGGCGTGGAAGAAGTTGGGGTGACTTTGACTCTCCGCCAGCTGATCTAAACCAGGTGATTGTAGGGTTATGACACGATGTAGGCAGATGATATATGATATTCTATTCGAGGAGAAGAGTGATAGTATTTACTCGAAAAGATAATAATAGTTACATCTGGAATTACTCAAAAGTAAAGAAAATAGAAGTTTACTACGAACTTGAAGTGTCTCGATCTCATCTTAGAATGTGGAATGATTACCTAAGCCATCTAGGAACATCCACTCTTTCTTTACTCTTTCTACTCTTCACTCTTTGTTCAACTTGTCTTAAATTTACCCAGACCTCATATTCAGAAATATCTAGACTTTCTTAATACATTCTATGATCACACCATGCCCCGATTACGCGACTGATTCTAGGAGAATCTCCTCTCGATGGAGAAATTCGCGTTTCTGATACTTCATCGATGATGATGAGCCATGACCATCTGGGATAATGGCGATCACTATAACGTGATATTTTGTCTTCCTATATTAGTTCTCTCAGAGTGTAGACCTGCCTGACGCCCAGGTGATACTCTTGCATCAAATCGATGCATCTGCCTACTGAACTCGTTATTCTTCCTCACTGCTTTTCCTGACGCCGTCTCTAACAACACGCTCTCGCTCAGCGAATCCAAAAATGGCACGACTTTCTTGCCATATCTGAGCTCATAGCTGGAGTCAACGCGATGCTGGTCAACTTCTTGGGTGGATGAGACCGCTCCTTCGCCAGACCGCGCGTATAACTCTTTGGATTCGCGCTTGTCTGCTGCCAATGCCATGCCGAAACCCGGGGTTAACCACGTGTCTGCTTCTGCGAGTTGATGACTGAAGGCTACTACGACGTCAACCAACCCTTGAATATATGAAGCCTCTTTTTCACCGTGAAACCCCTCCTAAAGTATCCGCTTATTCATCGATTCCAATATGTCGGTGCAGTGTACAGCCACCGCCTCCGCTCCCTAGTCCAGGAAGATAGGCGCCTGCGTACGCTGCCAGCCATCTGCTTCGGTTTTGCACCCCACCATGAACTGTCAGACTGCCGACCTTGAACCAATAGTGGTAGTGCACTGCCAGGGAGAATATGGGGCCAACGAGCGAAGACTCGCTTGCATTACTGGAGACTCTAACTCAAGACCTCGTTAATTCGAGACGAGGATACCAAGTGGTACGGTTACCAGCTGTCAGGCTTGAAAGAGGACCAGGAACCGGCAGGGTAAGGCACCTGGACTTTTGCAACTGCTGCCTATCACCGATAGGTTCTGGAAAAACTACTATATAATAGTCAACTTTTACTCCTTCCCAAGGACCGACATGGGTTTGACGAGGTGGTGGCAGTCGTGGATCGATTCAGCAAAAGAACAACCTATATCCTCTATTACCGAACGATCGCCTCGATACACTATATAGCACGACTTTTCGTCAAACAAGTCTTTTCGTAGCGGCACCCCAGTTCGTATCCGGGTTCAAGACGTGGGAAGTCATTTACCGGATTCAAGTTCAGAAATGGGGATTGAAAATAGGGTCTCGATGGCCCATCATCCTCCGATGGATGGCCAGACGGAAATCGCGAACGAGTATATAGAGCACCTGAAGTTGAGGCTCTACTAGTACGTCAATCACCACCAGGACGACTGGTCAGAAGACCTTTGGCTTATGAACTAAGCTAGTGCTTGCCTCTCGAGCGACTGGAAACGGAGTGCGACCCTCAAAACTCCTTCGACTGGAAATTCTTTCTCGCTCCAGAAAAGGCCAAAATGCGCAGAGTTCCGTGCAACATCCCCACGACTGCAGAAGACGGATCCAGCCTCCTCAAGACCATTGGCTGGCCACGTTACAGATCAACCGCCTTCCAGCGAGAAATACACTAACTGGAAACAGACTTCGAAGAGCTGGCTATTGCATGCGGTAATACTGCTTTGTTTCTGTGACAAGGTCGTGCCAGCGGTCCAGGAGGTCGAGCCAATATATCAAGTCATGCGCGAGCATGTGGAAGGCCATGGGACCTCAGTCTCCTCCTCGGAAGCCTACTTCCACTTTGAGAGACCAGAAAACATATCGACCAAAAGGTTCAGTCATGATCGTGTTATATGCCTTGTTTGCTTTGAGATTGTTGAGGAACATGAAAGCAAATGGTTTCCAGTTCGAGGAGCAGGAGGAGCAGTCGTCGATCACAAATCCTGCCGTTCCATAGCCGCGGTCCGAAGACGCTACTAGAGGGCCCATCGAAGAGTACATGTATAACCTGCTACACTAGTGTACTGAGATACGTGCTCCAGACTACGCATTATGGAGCCAACCGAAATGAGAATTGAAGCAGGGTCCGGGGCCACCGACGAGCAGATAGACATAGGAACAGATCAAAACAGAGACATTCTCGATCAATTTTAAGGAGTCGTTCCACAGGCTGCATAATAATGTGTTGCTGTATTGCTGTGTATTTTGAAATGAGTATATGATACTATCTGATATCTAACCTCTGCAAAAAAATAACAATACTATTATCATTTATTTATTAGATTTAATAAGAAGAAAAAAAAAACCAAAAAAACAATGGAAGACTGGGAAATAGCAGCCGAACGCGGTAACCACTGCGCCACTCCGACCAACGTCGGAGCCAGGATTCGAACCTGGGCACCCGAAGGAATTCGGTGAGCTTAACCACTGCGCCATTCCATTGCTGGAAGAATTTGGCGGGGCTAGCGATATATAGTGGAACCAAAGTGGAGTCTAGCAGAGGTAACCGTGGATAGCAGGCCGTGAGGTATGGTACCTTCTAAGCTTAACGTAACTCAGTTTAGGTATTACCTGGCACCCTAGATATCTACTATTACTGGTATACTACTAATGTACCTACTAGTTATGCCTAAGTAATATGCACCATTGTGCCATGATATAGCTATACTTTACTGGTACTATTTTGGTGGTATTTTTTACTAGCTCGATGATGGTTTGTTTATATTTCCCGCGAGGAGAGGGGCTGACCTTCAAGCATACTAAGTTACTGCACACTGTACACTGTGATACTTAGTATTCAATTCCAAGTTGTTACAATTGTAGTAGGGAACACTGGGGAAATACCAGAGCTTCTAGATAAAATCGGAACTTTAAGTCGAAGAAAAGGACTGAGATTACCTAAGTAGCAGTTAACTTGGATAAAACTGAAGGTACAGATGACTTGAACTTAAAGCTTCATTGCCGAGCCCAGGGCACGGATTTCTAAGGTTAATTTCATTCCATAATAAAACCAAAAAAGACTTCGTCCACTGATCGACTATATCCTATCCTAACCGTAGACCGGTGTTTCTTACTCTATTACGATGGAATTAACAATCATACTCTCTCTTTTCTGCGACTTCACCACTGGAGGTCTGCTCAATTCCCATCGCATCAATAGCCACCTCATCACCAAACTTAGATGAGATCTCTTCCAACGTAAGTCCCTTAGTCTCCGGCCAGAATAGTGCAAGCAGAATAGCGCAAATTATTGTGAATGCCATCATAATGAAGTAAAACCTATACCCGATCGTGTCGAATGCAGTAGGGGCAGCTTCAAGAAGCGTCAGTGATCCAACAAAGAGACCCGATACTGAGATTGCAAAGCCTTTAGCCCGTAGATGTGTAGGCCAAATTTCAGATGCGAACACGTAGGTAGAAGCATCCATGCAAGTGGCGTAGAATGTGAGATGAAGATAGAGGAAAAAGACACCAGCAGAATTGCCCGCTTTATTGGTTGTGCCACCGTAGATGGCCACCATGATTCCCACGCCTAGAAGAGAAATGGCGCATCCAACCAAGCCCGTTGTCATTAACCATTTGCGACCGACATAGTCGAGTAGAATGGCATTAAGGATGTTGCAAACAAGACCTTCAGTAAGCCAGCCGGCCGAAAGTGCCAAGCTAGCTGCAGATCCGTGACCCAGAGATTTGTATAAAGTTGGACCATAATTGTTGATGACAGTCGTACCAGTCAGTTGGCCAGCGAGTAGAGTAAAAAAGCCGATAATCGTCCTCTTACGATAATGAGGAATTGTGAAAAGAGATTTCCAAGACGATGGAAGGTCGCGCTCGAGCTCCAGCTGCGAGCACATTTGTCGAAACTCAATATCAGCCTCTCGGACGCTAGAATCATGCGGGTTGCTGTGAATCTTTTCCAGAATGGCTTTCGCTTCCATGTGTCTTCCTTTCTCGATCAACCACCGAGGAGACTCTGGGATAGCAAGTATGCCAAGGCCAAGAAGAAGGGGCGGAAAGCATTGAATTGCCAGAGGAGGCCGCCATTGGGCTCCGGCAGCATTGACAAAATAGAAGGCGTATCCAACCCAAGCTGAAGCTGAATAACCGAATAGAATCGAAACTCCATGCAAGCCAACAAGTAATCCCCGAGCATGTGGAGGTGCAACTTCACTCTGCCACAAAGGAACTAACATGACCAAGCCACCAATACCAAGCCCAGTAATGAACCGAGCGACAAGAAACATGGCGATGTGAACAGACCCAGCCTGCAAAGCACCTCCAATGAAAGCAACAATTGACCCTGCCAGAATTGCCTTGCAACGCCCGAGTTTGTCTGCTAGAATGCCGAAAGAGAGACTGCCAAAGAGACCCCCTGCTTGAAACAGGCCATTGATTGCGCCTGTTAATGCAGCTGCATTTGTAGAGGTGTCAAGGCTAAAGTATTCAAGGAACGATGGCTGGCCCAGAGTAGATCCGATAATTGCTGAGGAATATCCGTATGCGATGCTTCCAAAAGTTGCGAAAGCGATAATCTATCATTGATTGAACTGAAGTTAGAATTCTGCGTATAATAACTGACGAGTAGTGAATGATCATAGGGAACATACGAAGACATTATAACTTGTGATTAATTTACCCCCTCGCTTGAAGGTCACCATCTTGACTCTTGATAGAGCAGTCCCAATTACTAAATAGTTGAAACCTCAAATTTGATTTTCAGTCCAGTTCAAGTTGAATATCAACAGGTCGGGCTACCCCGAGGGAACGCTCATACTTATAAGTTCTTATAAATATCGTCTCGATGGAACATATTGTATAATAAGACTATGACAATAAATGCAAAATCCCTGGTAGTTTAGGCATTTTAGGTTCATGCATTGGCGTTGATCATGATGAACCCATACTCTCTGGTAGGCCGAGAGTCTTCAATGGCGCGGGTACTGCTTACCCGGAAACGCGGGGTATCTCAATGGCAATTATTATTGGCTACAAGCATGAACCAGAAAATACGCTATCTTGGTAGATAGTAACAATAATCTGGTATAATTAACGTGATCAACATCCTTATCAAGGGAGCTCCTTGTGATCCTAGATTTTGACGAGTCTTGATAGGCTCGGCTAGCACAAACCGTGTCGATTACATGGGCATGGAGATACTAGTTTGATGACTGCCCACTATTTTTCCGGATCAAGCTAAGGCTAGTAATTTGTACTTGAGATTTGGCTTTTCAAAATATTGATCAAAGATGGGGAAATTTCGATAGCCGAGAGGTGATGTGCTTTACTTCGTTCCCGTAGCCTTTAAGGCTTGATGATATGATGAGTGAGAAATTGGGGTTGATTATCATCGCGTTCACCTCTCGGATCTCAGTGCCCCCAGTCCCATTTGACACAGGTTTTCTGACCCTTCTGCCCCAAAGATCTTATTCTGTTTGACCCTCATTTATAGCTAGTATAAGCCCCGGAATAAAGAAAACGGCGGTCTTGTCTGATCTAGTAGTTATTGTGAATGCAATTTATGTAATATTTCATATGTTGAAGAGGTCCTCTAGGTCCTATGATGCTACCATTGATTTGAAAGCCATGGATCGTTTTGATCCAACTGTTCCAGACTGGAAAATCCTCCTATCTCCCTAGAATGTGGCTGATCTGAGAATCCATTCAATGGATCCAGTGAAAAAGGATTCTGCCCCAAAGCACTCATAACCCATGGATCGGCGGCTGGTCCAAACACATCATGGTCCCCTCTAAGATGTGATGTTGCATCTGAATTGAAGAGTGAATCGTTCCTAGCAACACCTGTAGATAGGTTATCTTCACCAAAAAGCATCACAAGGATTGATTGGCCGTCATATTCATCATCGCAGGGTAGATTTCCTAGCGTACTAGCAGTAAAATCCCATTCCTGAGGACCTGTTGTGGCCTCAGGTCCAGATTTTGCTGGAATTGGGAGGGTTTCTCCTGGATTTCTGGAGGTCGAGTCAAGCTGCCTGGGGCCAACGGGAGACTGAAAAGGTGTTGGATTTGTCTCAGCAGATGTGACAGCTTGAGGGATTAGCCACTCTTGCGCAAGAAGCCTGACGGCGCGCAACGCTCTTCGACTCCACATCCATGCCAAAGCCATTGTATCTAAACTTGACACGCATACTTTGAGATTTCGATACGCAGATCTCCGAATCTCTGGATCTAAACTAGCGGCGTCCATTAAATGAATGACAGCGGCGCTGAACGTATTCACAACAGTAACAATGGGGGTGAGACGCTAGAAAAAAGAGGTTTCAAACGTCAGATGAATGCTAGTTAGAAATCTGTAGGAGTTCATACTGACCAAGGTGTAGTGATATTGATACATCCTTAATATTCGTGATATTGCTGTTGCTGATCTTCGACATGCTTTCAGATGAAAATCTGGACCGACAGCATCATTTAGGCCTTTCTCCAAAAGTACAGGCTGACGAGAGATGAGTGAACGGTGAAGCTGAATTTGCAGCACATGGAATTGAACACTAATCATCAAAATTAGTCCTGCGTAGTATACAAAAAGACTGGAAAATACTCACTGTAATTGATAGATATGGGGAAGGCATGGTATTCGAGGGGGTGGCAATCGAAGATGACTTGGTAGAGCAGTGTAAAATGCGTTGAACTTTACGTCTGCTTCCGCGACAAGCTTTACTGCTGCAGCCTCGGTAATTCCCCCAGGAGCGTATCTATTATACCAAAACAAGTTAATTGATTTCCAAAATTCCTAGGTTCCCCTTGAACTATCCACTGGCAGGGTCCTCACATTTTCTCAAGAGATTCTGATATCAAACTCAAGTGATCGCAGGAGTATTTCATCGCAGAGTGTATACGCGAATGTGCTCCGAGGAGCGCCTCATCCGATCTGCCCCAGGGAACCCAAGGCTCGAATTCAACATCAGGTTCTAACTTGGGTTTTTGGCAAGTCTGTAGGCTTGAAATTAGCTTGAAATCCCCTCTTTTATCATGGCTTTTTGTGACATACAATATCAAAAGGGTTTGTAGTTCCTGGGCGACCAAGTCCAAGACAGTAAAGTCTAATCCATCAAAGAGTGAATTGAGTCAATAATGCTTTTAAAATTTTTGCCGGGATCGTGAGCCATTTCTACCATGGCCGTAGGAAAAACGCACTTGTCTAACTTGTAGCATCCCCACCATGTGATGTTTCTGACTTGGGCATCCTGTTCAGTAATAATTCCTGATTTTACCCATTGGGAGCAGTCTAGGTGAAGACCAAGATTGTATGCCATTCTAGTTGCCATTCCTGAATACTCGGATACTTAGTAGAAATTGACTTGATTCGAGACGCGATTAAGTCTGGCTCAACTTACCCATGTAAAGCCAGCCCAGGGACTCTTTGTTTTCTGACATCCATCGCAGAGATAGTAAGCTTGCTGCCTGTACAGTCAGTATAGTGGGAGCTTCACATTCGTATAATAGTAATATCTTGGCTTGCTCTGCGAAATTATTTCCTGCGCTATGAGGGTCTGTCGGATCAGAACAGACATCAAGTCGATCTGACAAGCGCGATGAGAGAGCGAAGATGGCTGATAGAAGGAGATTGGAGCAGTACTTCCCCCTGATCCTATTTCTGTAATCCTGCATAAAAGAACTTTTGTGTATCATGTAAATGAAAGGATTTTGCCATCTCCAATATAGCTCAAGCAAGTGATCTTGAAGTTCTTCAGAGATATCGAATGATTTCCCCAGAACATCTGCGGCTGCCAGACCAATATCTTGGACCTGCTGTAGTGATTGAGTTGACTCATCATATAGATGACCATGAAGTAGATTATAATTGCTTTGGGCTCCGAAATACCGGAGTTGACCGTCTTCTCCAACATTCAGTCGTCCCACACGCTGTACGATCTCGTCCACTGGATCAGGTAAGTTCAGACTGGTGGCGGATGCAGAGCTAGAAGATCTTGCAGCATCTGTTTGGATAGTTTGTTCCATGGCAGAAGCAGAACTGCCATCCGCAGAGTGTATGTCTTTAACATGTGTCGTGTCTAGTTTGGTCACTTCTTGGCCAAGTGCGATCAGCCGCTCCTCCAAAATAGCAATATGTGCATGCAGCGACTCCACATAGCGCTTGCTAGGTGGCCTTTCATAACCAATTAGCACAAACCGCGGAAATTCCTCATTGAACGAAGAAAACATACTTGCGCTTATTTCCCTCATCGCAATACTCGCATCGAGCATTCTTTTGGACACAGGGGCCACATGTAGGTTGTTCACCATCACACTGTTCTTCTTTCTTTAACTTTTGTGGACTTATCAATTCATACCACCAGCCGTGGTGGTATGGATCTCCATGAAACTCACGCGTGATCTCCTGGCCCTGCATTGTTCACAGGCTAGCGATACTCTTTTCCGGCATTTTGCCTTGTCTGGGATTTTACTCGCTGAACTCATTTTCGCAGATTCAAGAGACCCCAGAAATGACCTTCTCCATAAAGGACCTATACTGCTCAGAAATGACGCAGTGAATCTGCCCCAATAGTAGTTCGGATCAGATCTTGGCTTAGTCCATATGGAGTGAGGAGATGATGTGAGGCCGATTATCTACACAAGTACCCCGCTCTAGTCCCAAGGTTGTTCGTGGTGTAGTTCCACTTTGGACACCGCCTCCTTGATAGATAACACATCGAAGATTAAATGAATTGAGAGTAGTTAGAAGGCAAGGAGGCTATTCTGAGGCTATTCTCCAAGCTTGGATTATGGATACTAACATAGTACCTTGAAGTGACCTTAATAGGTATGGAGATTATAGACATCCATAGATACTATGATATGGTGGTAATCCATTGTCACAAGCAATTTTCTACGAGGTAAGATTGTTGCCAATCAATTAGCAGTGATCAACTTATTATTATTTCTAGACTTCTTAGAGGTAAGTACACTAGTACAGTTTGAAACATAATAATTGAATTCACTTGTTTTATTTTGTTTCCATCTAGCTTCGTTCCTTAGTAGATTCCTTATAATATCTAGCCATGGGAATACCAAGCCCTGGAGGTTCTCCTATGTATCTGTTATCACCATTAGATCCCCCGCAGCGCGTAATGCTTATCCGGATTCTAGGTTTCCCAAGTTTCCCCGCTGAGCCAAGAAGTGCGGAGATAGGCCATATAGCCCGATTAGCATGACTTATGGAATTCAGACAACAAAGTGATAAGTTCAAGCCAATAGTAATACATGATAATGACCGGCAAATGCTTCTCCGAATCCTCTCGACCCACTTGCTACTGGTCTGGATGTGAAAGTGCACATGTGTAGCTCAAGGTGCATACCTATCAATTGTCGAATTGAGTCTGTATGCCTTATAAACGAAGAAAGGAAGCTTTCCTTCACAAAATTCAGTACTCAAAGTCTTTATTGCCCCCCTGGACACATTTACCGCTTCAATCTGACCTCCTTCGACCATCCACCATGTCCACTAGACAATGGAAAGCAGCTATGTGCCAAGCGGAGCCATGTTGGTTCGACAAGACAGCAGGCATAGCGAAATCAGTCGAGTTAATTGAGGGGGCCAAGAACAATGGCGCTTCTCTGATTGCTTTCAGCGAAGTTTGGATTCCAGGATATCCCAACTTCTTATGGTCTGGTAATTATAAGGAGAACATTCCTCTTATACAGAAGTACATGGCAAATAGCATGTCTGCTTATGGAGAGGAAATGCTTGCCATTCGAAAGACTGCAGCAAAGTACCAGATATACGTCGCGTTTGGATTTTCCGAGCGTGTTGATGCAAGTCTTTACTTAGCACAGGTCTTAATTGGACCGGACGGAAATATTCTTCTTCACAGAAGGAAGACCAAGCCTACCCATGTCGAGCGAACACTGTTTGGTGATTCGACTGGTGACTCTCTTACTACAGTGGTGCAGACTCCACTAGGACGCATTGGAATGTTAAACTGCTGGGGTGAGCCTTTTTCCACATCACGAAAGATTGAATACTAACTCTTCATATCTCAAGAGCATCTCCAACCCCTTCTTAAATATCACACTTATTCGCAAGGGGAACAGGTTCACATTGCCATGTGGCCATTCAATGGCGAGTATAGTGGCGGACCAGAGCCTTATTCGGTCTGCCGTGAAGCAAACGAACTCACTGCCAGTCGCATGTATTCACTGGAGGGTGGCGTCTATACCTTGGTCTCAAATCAATCTTTGTCCCCCGAAGGAGCAAAATTGAATAGCGAGGGACAGGCTGGCGCATCCAAGGGAAGCTTCATGCTGAGCGGCGGTGCTGGATACGCAACGGCTTTCCGTCCAGATGGGCATCAGCTCATTGAGACTGGGAAGAATCCTGATGATCTTGTTTACTGCGATATTGATCTGGATCAGATTGATTACGCCAAACATCTTATGGACCCAACCGGCCATTATTCCCGTCCTGATTTGCTACGCCTCTTGGTTGACGACCAGCCGAAACACTATATTGTGAGGACCACCCCGAATGCGCCAACTGGAACATCTTATCCCGCCGCGAATAGCGGCCAGACTTTGCTGTCGACACATGTGTCTCTTGAGTCTCTACTGGCAGAGGAAGCCGCGGAGGTGAAACCAAACTGAAATAGCAGACTTGCATGCATTGCTCCTAAGCTAGTGGTATTTCTTGTGCATGATCTTTTTATTCAAACGTAATTACGCACCTGTATTTTAGAGTCAAATAATAGAGTCACCAAGTGTCGTAGTGGAGACACCTCCAAATGAGTAGTAATGTCAGTCTGACACTTGGAGGTGTCAATTACCTATTCGGGTCACCAAGTGTCGCAGTGGAGACACCTCCAAGTGTCGGACTGAAGACCCTCCAGATAAGTAATAATGCCGGTGACAGTCTGACGCTTCCCAGGTTGGAGGTGTTGATATATCGAAAAAGCCGGATTATTCGGAAATTCCCAAGTTGAAGGTTCTTGACTCGCGGACCACTTGAAGGTTATTTTCTTACAAAGTCTCCACTCCTTCAAGAAGTTGTATTCGCATCCTCGTCACCTGGACATTGCTGCAATTTCCTCTCACAATAAACTGTCGAAATAGTTATGCATATTCTCAAGTTTTCTATTATTATGCCTGCTCAAGCTGTCACGATCATCTTTTCCTCT
The DNA here is from genome assembly GCA_000347475.1 of Penicillium paxilli ATCC 26601. Lineage (NCBI taxonomy): Eukaryota > Fungi > Ascomycota > Eurotiomycetes > Eurotiales > Aspergillaceae > Penicillium > Penicillium paxilli. Next base: position 266,114 of record KB644892.1, read on the forward strand.
TATCATGTTGGCATCCGGGATCACCGGGTGGGCAATGGTCCTCACCGCATCCGTGACCCTCGAAAAGCTAGGATTGGCGGTGAAATTCATTGAGCTTGACCGTGTTGACGAGTTCGAAGGCGAAATTGGTCGAAGTTTCGAACTTTTACGCCGCGTTTCCAATGCAGTCACCCAGGCTGTCAACGATAACACATTTCCACTCATCTTGTCTGGCAACTGCATGGCATCTGCGGGGGTCGCTTGTGGCCTTAACACAGATGATCTTCATTTCATCTATTTCGACGCACATGATGACCTTGATTCTCCCGATGTTAATGAGAACGGTTACTTGGATGCAATGGGTCTTTCTATGCTTCGTGGTGAAAGCTGGAAGACACTCACAAACACAATCCCTGGTTTCAAGCCTTTAGATTACAACGGCCGTTTTCTCTACTGCGGACTACGGGATCAGTCAGAGATCCAACGCCAGCGAGTCATCGATGCAGGTATGAAGTCTATCTGGGGCGAAACAGAACGCAAAGCTGATTACGTGGCTGAGCTTCAAAAACGACTGGATGCCAAATCGTATAGTCCTGCTTTGGTTCATTTGGACTTGGACGTCCTGGATGAGTCATATGGCAAGGTCAACGATTATCCTTCACCGGGGGGTCTGTTTGAGTCGGAGTTGATTGCTTGTATGGATCTCGTCCCTAAGAAGAGCACACCCAAATCTCTTACAGTTTGCTCCTTTGATCCCAACGCTGGTGATGGGGACAAGATTGCAAATATCGGCATTCGCGCCATCGTGGCTTTCTTTCGGTCTTTGATCGAGGGCGGTGCCATAATTAAACAGCAATGATCATCGTTAAGAAAGAGAGTGTGGTAAAATCGGAGGAATCACATTTGGACTAGGATGTACATACCTAGATAGTAACTAGTTAGTTAGTTAGAGATCCCCCACATGTATTAGATAGTTAATAGCTTCTCATCTACTTCTTTCTTTCACCAGACTTCAAGAAAATACCCCTGGTTGTTAATCAACAGGCATACTAATACCATTATATCGATGACTACTCCGTACTTTTTTGATTGCCATCTAAATCAATGGAGCATGGATGCATGGATGCTGCCGGCAGGCAGTTTCTAAATACGGTCGCACTAGTACTTGACAGACGTGAGGAAGGCCGGTAGAACCAGAGATGGGTGAGGTTCACACGCGGAAAGGCACCTAGATGGCTTCTTAGTATAGGGCACACACAGTACGGAGTAAATGTTCTTTTTTTCGGACATAGATAGGAGCATCGACGCCAATTCGCACGATGTCGCTGCAGACTTGATTATACCAGTGGGTCTGCTCCCGGGCGAGAATGAGCTGGGCGTCAAATCGGGCGCCATCTCAGGCAACATGGAAATGAAAGGAGGCAGTGCGTGGGACTAAAAGCCAAGATGCATTAGTCAATGCGGCTCAGAGTGAATGAAAGGGGGTGGCGATGGGCATAAGATACTAGGATGTACGGAGGAGTGCATACCAGATGTGCAGATGTACACTCCCATTGCCTGTATATGGTCGGCCCCCAATTCTCAGCCGCATGCCCAGGCGGCACCTGGGCACCCCCCAGAATATCGGTGCCTCTTCCCACTTCGAGTTCCATTTCTATTTAAGACTTCGATATTGATATTACTAGTATATGCCATCAAATGACAGTCAACAAATGGATGGGAGCTGAATATCAGAATGAATCTACTCACGGCCGTGAAGATCCTGAACATCGATCGGATCAAGTCCTTCCTCTCACCTCGAGGCGACCGAGATGATCGAGACAACAACGAGCTCACTGTTCTTATGGGTCGCTCAACATTTTTGAACAATAGGGGAAGTTCAAATCCCCCTGACAGAGAGGATCAGCGCAATAGAAGTACAGCCTCGTTGGAAGGAGATGCCAATGAGCGGGCCGATCAAATAGAGACCACAAACAGCAGGGCCTGGATTGATGGTGTCTACCTTTGTGCCAAGGCAACACTGGCCTTACTGTTAATCAATCTTATATTGCTTGCAGTAGCTGCTGGATTGTCCAGAAAGTACCCCGAGAACACAGGGCTTCCCAACTGGGCGGTGATCTATAGGGGCAGCTGCACTTCGTGCGATAGATGGGAGGTTGCACTGCACCTAGTTATCAACATACTCAGTACCGGGATTTTAGCTGCCAGCAACAACTGTATGCAAACACTCGTTGCACCAAGCCGCGAAGACATCGATAAATACCATGCGCAAAATCGGTGGCTGGATATTGGAAGGGCAAGTATGCGGAATCTTTTTGCAATTAGCTGGTATCGACTTGCGCTATGGGGGATTCTGATGATCACTGCGACTCCTTTTCACTTACTGTAAGGTCTCAAGCTTGTTTTTTGACTAGTGTTGGTTGATATTAACAAAGTCTCTAGATACAATTCTGTTGTCATCCAATCTCTCTCTTCGACGAACTTTGCCCTCGTTGCCGGACCTAAGGACTTGAGCTCAGAGAATGTCATGAATCTGACTACCCCTAGTCTCGAAAAATGTTTTGGAACTAGTCCGCGATTCGAGAAAGCGAACCTCAATTGGCATGAGTTTAGTCAAGATATTGCATCTGGAAATTATGAGCGACTCACATACCAACAATGTGGGGAGGTGAATGGCAGCCCAATCGGTCTCGGGACAAAGGCACTCATTTTTAGAGTTCAGAATTTGACCGTGGAGGATGGTGGAGATAAATCGATACTCAATAACGGTTTGGGATTCAGTGAACCAGATAGTGGCGGCAATTCTGTGGAATATGTATTGACCAATCATAGCATTTGGGCGGTGCCTTTCGCAAATAAAACTGACGGACTAGATGGACCTCTTTTGAGCTGCGGTAACGACCCCTATAACTTCAGTCAGTATGAGATTGTTGAAAGGGGCCCAAGATGGTACCCTGTCCAGGATTGCCTTGCAATCAAAGCCCCGGAATATTGCCAATTACTATACAGTCCGCCTCTCTGCATTGTGGTTACCATTACACTTCTAGTGAAAGTGATAGCGATATTCTTTGCAGCACGGGTGGACCGTTCCCTATCAGCCCCTCTTCTCACTACAGGTGATGCAGTGGCATCATTCGTCAAAATGACAGATAAAACCACAGAGAGACTCTGTTGGATTTCAAGTGCAGATGTTCAGGCTGGTGAGTGGGAAGCTTTCAAACCAGGCATTCTCGAGAGCCCTGGTGAACACGATTCACCTGAGAAAACTACATGTAACAGGCTTCCCCGTCCTAAGCGATGGATGAAGGCCCCGAGTCCCATGCGATGGGTAGCAACCTTTTTTATATAGGTTTTCTCAATCGTATCGGGCATTGAAGTTGCCACGCTTCCTGTTAGAGCTAATCTGTGTGATATACTACTACTAGTGCCCTTGTGTGTATTGCTGTCGCTTTAGCATTTATGGAGGGCGCAAAGGGAACGTATTTGCCCAAACAGATTTTCGATACCTATTCGCTCACGGGCAAGAAATGGGGACCATTGAGTTCTGTTGTCTTAGCCAATACTCCGCAGCTGGTTATCACCGTCAATTACTACTTTTTCAACAACGTTTTGACGAGCATGCTTGCAGTCGCGGAGTATTCCTCATATGGTGATACACGCAAGCCACTCCGAGTGACGTGGCCCGTCAAAGACAGTCAGCAAAAATCAACTTACTGGCTCAGTATACCATACATCTATAGTGTTCCTACGCTGTTGGCTTACACAACACTACATTGGATGATTTCGCAAAGCTTATTCTACTATCATTTTATTCCATATGACGTGCATGGTCATCCAGACAAAAGCTCCGAGACCAAGACTCTAGCTTCTTCTTGGGACCCCTTGTTAATTTCCATGGTCTTGGGTGCTTTCATGATATGCGTTCTATTTGGAATCTCATTTCGGATGTTCAAGTCTTATATGCCCTTAGCAGGAACATGCAGTGCTGCAATAAGCGCTGCTTGCCATCCACCAAGGGGCGAAGACAATGAAAACGCGGTCCTGGGTCGGATAGGATGGGGCGAGACGATGAATCCTCCGGCTTGGAGGATGGAGGAGGAGGCTGATGAATATCCGGGCTGGATAGGGCACTGTAGTTTCACCTCGAAGGAGACTCTGCGACCAAATCGGAGAAAGTTATACGCTTGAGATGTCCTAGTTTAGCGAGGTACTGCTATTATGTGGACGGGATCTGAGATACAAAGGCAAATAGGAAAAACAAAGCGATGTCTACTAAAAGGAAACTTCATATTAAGCAACTTGAAATGATTGTGTTAGTATGGCACGTCGCGAGTATTGCAGCCGCACTTGTAATTCAATTCGGAATTCCATGTACAAACTTTCCAATCAATGCCTAGAGAGACGCAGTTGCGGCTAAAAACTCGTCAGAAAATGGATAGTCACCGTATCCCTTGGACTGTTGTGGTGTGTAGAAAGATTCTCGATCATACTTGTTCAGCCTAAGGTCATGTTGAATCCGGAAAGGGAGGTCTGGGTTCGACAAAAATGACCGACCAAAGACAACCATGGTACCATTCTTCGAGTATTCCCGGTCTATCGCTAAGCGAGCGTTCTCAGGCGTATATCCACCAGCAACGAGCACTGGTGAGGTTTTGCCCCAGATATCGAGGGCAAATTTAATGCCCTCGCTCTTTTCGCAGTCGACATTGTTGATCACCCGCGATTCAATAATGTGCAGGTATGCAAGCTTGAGCTGCTTCAATTGCTCAATGAAGTATGAGAATTGGGGAATTGGTTGTTGCATCTTCATGCCTTGCCAGACATTCCACGGGCTAATGCGAAATCCAACACGTTCACTACCCACGGCATTAACAACAGCACGAGCAACCTCGAGGCCAAATCGCGCGCGATTTTCCACGCTGCTGCCCCATCGATCTGTGCGCTTATTGCTAACATCCTGTAGGAACTGGTCCACAAGATACCCATTCGCGCCGTGGATTTCAACACCATCAAATCCTGCCTTGATTGCGTTCTTTGCAGCGGACGAAAAGTCTTGGATGGCCGATTGGATTTCATTTTCTGTCATTTCGCGAGGCACCGGGGCGCCATCCTCCATTGCAATAGAACTTGGCCCGACCAAGTCGTGAGGACCTTCTTTCTGCAGAGTTTTTGGGTCTGCAGCGCGACCCAACGCAATCAATTGGAGGAACATATAGCTGCCCTTTGCATGGACTGCTTCTGTCACCTTCTTCCAACCGGCAATGTGCTGTTCGTTCCAAATTGCGGTTCCAGAAGGAACACCACCGTTGGCAGCGGAGATTTGAGTCGCCTCGGCAATCAGAAAGGTTCCTGGAACAGAGGCCCGCTGGGAGTAGTATTCAACTGCGAGGGACAAGGGGATATGGTTGTCATCGGCACGCAGGCGGGTCAAAGGCGCCATTACAATGCGATGCTGGGCTTTGATAGGGCCGATTGATAGAGGTTCAAACAACTTCGAAGGCATTTGTGGTGAAGGCGAGTGTGTGCTAAGTGAAGACTGGTGAAAGGATATCACGGAAGAATTAGAAAATAACACCACGATGGGGGATTTTCAAATGATTAAGAATTGGAAGTGATATCAGTTTCCTTTTTCAGCACCTCCAATTGGGGTAGTTAATAATTCCCAAGTCACTCCTCTGATTAGCAATCATGGAGAGGCGTGCAAGCAAACTTTTCTCGCGAACTAAACAAAACAAGTTAATAGAATCAAATTGAGATTCAATCCATGCTATTGGATGGCTTGATCCATTTATATTTGATGCTGAACCCCTTAGCACCTTTCCTATTGTCAGGGTACACTTAGTATACAGTGCCTATGTAGTGTGCAACCATTCAATCCGAGCGCCGGAATTCAACTTAAACTTTCAAGTTCAATTTTAGAAGCCGGACTCGGAAATTTATAGAGATAATGAGGGTAGATTCTAAAGGCTATAACTTGAGTGATGTGTCACAACGCTTCCAACTTGAAGGTTGAGACCATCTATCTCCACGACACCTCCAAATCTCCATGGTATCTCCATAACGTCTCCAAAGCTTCTCTAAGATGTTTTGGATCGATTCGCAGTACAACAACATTGATTGATCATGCATGCCCGATAGAATTTCCTCAGTGCGACAAAAATACCCACACGAGAGCATGTAGGTACTAGTTCATCTTGGTATAGATTCACTGGCACAGGTTTGGCACTTAGGGTTCCAACTCTTGTAAACCATTGGAAGTAAATTCTTAATGGAACAACCTCCAGGGTTTGGAAGCTCCACATTTAGTATCTTTGGCATTATCCTTCTTTTCTCGGCGACCGAATCAATTCGATTAGGAGCATATCGAATCTGGCTTGAACAGTGATTGATTGAATCGGCATGTCTTCTATTCAGGACTCGGACAACCTGGTGTCAACTTTGTTGAACCTCTACACTACAGGGCTTCAAGTTCAAGTTTTAAGTGATACTAGAGAACCGCAATACAGCCTTGGTATACTCCCTAGATAGTACTTTTGAATATAGCTCTATTCATCATGTCATCCATATGTACTATAGCACTGCATAGACACTAATTCTAGCATATCCAACTAAGCATCAATCTTAGCCAAAAACTCAGTAACAACACCAGCAAAAGCCTCCGGCTGCTCAACCATAGGCAAATGACCAGCCTTTTCAATAATCTTCAACTCAGCACCCCCCTTCAAATCCGCCGCCATCTTCTGCATAGTCTGAGGAAGAACCCCATCATGAGCACCCGCAACAAACAAACCCGGCACAGTCGCTGACCCCATCCGCTCACGAATATCATAAGCGCAAAGAGCCTGAACGCTATGCGCGAATCCCTTCAGACTGTTATTGCGAACTGCTTCCTTCACAGGCGCGAGAACCTCAGGCTGAGTCTCGTAGGACTCCGGGACGAACCAGCGTCGCGTTGTGATTTCGGCTAGGTTCTCGCCGACGATGGGTTCCTGGGTTTGGGCGTCTACGGAGCCTTCTTGTTCGCACATTGCGACTCGATCACCCCATGCTTTGCGGTTGGATTCGGGGGCGGAGGAGTTTGTGTCGCAGGAGATGAAGGCGCCGATGCGTTCCGGGAAGAGGAGGGAGGTGTTTAGGACTGTTACGCCGCCGAGACTGACGCCGATTAGACGGGCCGCCTTGGGTGGGACGCGGAGGTGTTCAAGGAGGGTGTTTAGGTCTGAGGCTAGGACGTCGATGTTGACAGGTTGAGTACCGCTGGCGGATCGCCGGCCGCGAGTGAGATAGCGGACTACGCGGTATTGCTGGTTTTCCTTGCGGGAGAGGAATGCGTCCACGAAACGGTCCCAGATGTGCCAGTCGACTAGGATGGAGTTGCTAAGGACGACGACGGGGGCGGTCGGGTCGGTGCTTCCTTCGAGGCGATAGGGGATTTCGACTCCATCGTTTGTGGTGATGTATGATTCGACGGCGGGACGAGTGGTTGAAGGGAAAGTCTTGGTTTTGCCGTCGTTGGAGGACCAGGGGCCTGCACAGTCGGGACTGGCGAGGGAGCTGAGTTCGCGAGGGGCGGGACCGAAGGTGTAATACCACTGATAGACGCGGCGCTTCTTAGATGTGACAACCTCCTGTTGAAGACGCTCGCGCCAGGGAGTGTTCATGGCGGCCTTGTGGGCATCACCCCCGAGACCGTTGACGGGGGCATATTCGTGCAGAGCGAGAGTCTCCCGGGGAGCCTGGGAGTCAATGGCAGCAGTCACGAAGAGACGACTGCGACGCCATCCGGGCACACGCGAGAGCATCTCAAAGTGCTCCTCACGATACCAGCGGTCATGTTCGGCCTGTTTCTCGGGGTCTGAGTGGGTGGTTGTAGTGACGGCGATCATGACGCTGCCGCGGGTCTCGGCATCTGTATCGGCTTGCGATTCCAGTGGGCGGTAGTCTGGAATGCTGCGCTCCTCCACGAGGTCATACAGCAAACGACCAACGTCGATTTGAGCCATCGTTTTCTTCTCACGCTCTGTCTTGATCAGATCTGTTCGGAGATCCAGGTAGGTCTTGCGGGTCAACTCGTCCATGTCGGTGATATCGTAGAGAGCGACATATTCGGGCTTTTCGCCGTCGGTGGCCTTGAATCGAAAGCCATTGGTGATGAAGGGCAATCGAAGACGTAGAGGGCCATGTTCAGAGTTGTACCAGTCGTGAAATTGAGCGTCAGGGAGCGAGCCCTTGGGCTGCATTGTGACATAGAGAAGGCCAGTCATTGTGTATAGGGAGGGACAAGGACAGCAGGGAATGGAGAATAGAGAAGAGGAATGACAAAACAGAAAGAAGAGAGAGTAGAATAGGACAAGAGAATAGATAATAGTAAAATAGTATACAAATGGATTCCAATTCAATTCAAATCAATTCCTTATCCCCCACTATTTTCTTGAATCTGCCGGAATAATGAGGGGCAGCCGGAAGAAAGCAATTCGCAACCGAAATGATTGCCGAGAGTCGATAGAGGGAGTATTCTATACATTTAGTGTGCATTTTATTATTATATTTACATTGATGTTATTAGTGTTAATTGTATATTCATTTATTTCATTGTCTATTCATCAATCTATCTGTAATACCCTTTGGTAACTGTCTAATCATACCAAATGGCATTCATACCAAAGCCTTGCTCAGGAATGTCGACCCGCGCCACTCGAGCAAGCTTCTCATCACGCCAACGGTACATCTCCACAAATCCAAGTTGATCATCACACAGAGCAAGCCACTCATCACTGAAATCACAAGGGCTGACTGCGTTAGAGTGTCCACCACTAGTAGAAGTGGGGTTGATGAAGAGTTGCCGTTCAATCTCGCCGGAGGGTCCCAGCTTGAACGCGGTAATGTAGCCAGTCACATCGAAGTGGTTGGATCGAGTGGTTGCGAACAGGTACTCGCCACTTTGAGTGGTGAATGTCACATCGCCACGGTACTTGTTCCGGGGTGGAAGGCCTGTAATATTGAGGGTCAGTAAACTCAACTTTAATTGAACCAGAGATGATCCTCGGGAGATCCCCGGGGCCCCGGAAAAGCGATCAAGAGAAGATGCAAGTGCAAATGCAATGCAAACATTGGATTTGAGTCTTACCAGATGGAAGAAGAGGGTAGGTGATGTGAGTGAAAACTGGCTTGTGAGTGCGCTCATCAATCACATAGACTGCCAGACGGTTGCCAGCTTCCATCAGCGCATACAGATATTTGCCACTGGGGTGCATCTCAACCCAGCGAGGGTGATCGCCAGCATCGGGAGCCTCCAGACAGTCTACCAGAGTCAATTGACCTGTCTCGGCATCCTTCTTGTGTGTCCAGATCTTGTTGGCCTGGAGATCGGCCGAGTAGAGGTAGGTCTCGGTAGGGTCAAAGACCATACCGTGAATGCCGGTGTTGGGGTCATACTCGTAGTTTTGGACATTCTGATCCAGCGCACCATCCTTGGTGACGGAAAAGACGTTACCGTAACCAGCGTGTTTGTAAAAGGGGTTGCCATAGACATTGAAGGGGGGTTGGTGGGCGGCCAGAACGAAGATGGCGCGGGTGTTGGTGTCGGCGCTAGCAGCGAGAGCTATACATAGTAGTGTTAGCATAGATCAATTGATATAGCGCAATCGCAATAAGTCCAATATTTTTTTTTTTTTTTTTTTTGGATATTTGAACATTCGCGACTTCTGCTTGTTACTCACGGTGACCAGCGACGGGGTGCGACGCCTGGTGGACAATATCAGTTGGGCTGTTGACAGCGAAACTGTTCCACTTCTTCATGGCAGCACCATAAATGGCCTTTTTGTCGTGAGAAAAGGTCATCCATGAGATCGGCTCAGCCTCTGGAATATCAGTCTTCTTGACCAAATCCAGAGTGAGAGCTTCATCGTCGAATTGGACAGTGTAGATACGCCCAGGGGCGGTCCAGGTCCCGACCATCAGATGATGCTTCATGGCGGCAATTGGAGATTTAGAAAATTGTCTAAATTGTCTAAACTGTGTTGGTGTTGGGCGGGAGATTGAGGAGGTGAACAAGGAAGAAGACAATCGGATCATACGATGCGACTGAAGCCGAGAGGAGGATACAGAATATAGCCGTGGAATTGGAGAGTTTTGTGTATTCCGAGTCCCTTAGGGTAGGCAAAAGTAGTGGGGGGGATAACACTTTGGCGGGGAGACGGTAATGAGGGCGGCAGAGTAGAAGACAAAGACAGAGAATAGCCAGTTAGAATAGTGCAAGTTACTCCGTAATTCAAATGCTCAAGCACAAATCAAAGAGTCATAGTTGGAGCAAGTTGACAGTAATTGGATGCCGCAGAGTGGCTCAACCAAATTCCCGCCGGGAGTTGCGGAGTTTTCGCTGCCGAAAAGATCAACTTCAACTCCGCGTTTTTTGCCGATTTACTCTGGTGGCCACTGCCCAGGGATTGCTTTGGCAATCGAGTACCGGTAGACGCAATGTTATTATAAAAGCTGGTTCTCTCCGGGGATCTTGACTGAATCATTTCACTCTCACATCCACACTCAGACACTCACACCCTACTACACCCTACAACACCTTATTACACCACATTCCCGTGTATACTTCAAGATGTCCGACAAGCCTCAAGTTAACCCCCGCTTCGACCCCAACTTCACCCCCTATGTGGTGAACGCTATGGGTCCCGGCACCCCCGAGCGTGCTCGTGTCATCCTGGGCTCCCTCATCACTCACATTCACGACTTCGCTCGTGAGGTCGAGCTGACCCCCGCCGAGTGGATGCTCGGTGTTGAGTTCATCAACTCGATTGGCAAGATCAGCACCCCCATTCGCAACGAGTGCCACCGTATCTGCGATGTTATCGGTCTCGAGTCTCTCGTCGATGAGATCGCCAACAAGATCGTCACCGAGAAGGGCGAGTCCCCCACCTCCAACGTCATTCTCGGCCCCTTCTGGTCTCCCAACGCTCCCTTCCGTGCTCTGGGTGACTCCATCATTCAGGACCCCAAGCCCAACGGTCAGGTTACCTACATGCACGGTGTTCTGACTGATATGGAGACTGGCGCCCCCATTGTCGGTGCCGTCCTTGATATCTGGCAAGCTTCTGCCAACGGCCAGTACGATTTCCAGGACCCCACTCAGTCCGAGAACAACCTTCGCGGCAAGTTCCGATCCAACGAGAAGGGCGAGTTCTACTGGTACTGCTACCACCCTACCCCTTACTCCCTGCCCACCGATGGCCCCGCTGGTGTCCTTCTGGGCCTGATGGACCGCTCCCCCATGCGTCCCGCCCACATTCACCTGATGATCACCCACCCCGACTACGCCACCGTCATCAACCAGATCTACCCCAGCGACGACCCTCACCTGGACATTGACTCTGTCTTCGCTGTCAAGGATGACCTTGTTGTTGACTTCAAGCCTAAGACTGGTGACCCCAAGGCCACTCTGGACCTGAACTACCCCGTCACTATGGCTCTGAAGAAGCACCACCCCAACCCCAACTCGGCTCCTCCCGTCTCTTCCTTTGAGCGTTTCAACAAGGCCGGTGCTGGTAACAGCCAGCAGAAGCTGTAAACGCCGCTTTGTTGTTGGAGCATGAACGAAAAACTGGCATTGCATTTGTTTGGATTTAGCGATTGATACTTTTTTGTTTGTATTTGCCGGTGTACTCTACATATCAAGATGAGATGAATACATTGATACTCTATATTACCTATCTAAGTAAACTTTCCTCACTCTATACCTTGTTTATACCCTAGGCTATAGATAAGATTAAGGATAAGGTCGCCCCGCGATCCCCAGGGGCCATGCAGCTGCCCCTCGCTATACTCGATACTCTCTAGGCTTGGCTCCACTCGCTAACCAGTTGGATCACAGTGATTGACGATCCGGGCTGCTATTGGGAACTGGACTGCAGTGGCCTCTGTGCCTTTTAGAGCTGCACAGTCCAATCGGCGAGGTTCCTGGGAATAGTATTTGGCGATGAATATGATTAGATGTGGTATACCATGATCAAATTTACAGGATTAATATTGATTGATCGTAGTACTTAGTAGCAGTGTATAAGTAGGACCTGATGATTTGAATAGAGATGTAAACTCTTGTATTCCTAGTATTTACTATAGTGGTGATACACTAGTCTAACTACTTCCTCATAGTTAGTGGCATTGAGCTGTCACTCACCGGCATCCCGCAAAGCTCTAGCTCTCCCCTCGGGCAATGGAATGGAAATTCCCTTTGCCCACTCTTTGCCTCCAGAGTTCAATTCGCTTTTCCTTGCTTTCCCCATCATACCATTCTACTACTAATTCTACTCACTTTTTCCCCGCTGGATTCGGCTGTGGCGACTGCCGGAGAAAGGCTTCCCCACTCGGCGGAAGAGAACTTACCCGGCGATTCCCCGCGCTTCGGCAGCCACGCGAGCCGCTTTCGGTTGTGGCGATCTCCAACGATGCCGGCGACTGCCAGGAATACCCGGGGATGAAACGAACAGAAGAGAGTGAGAGAGTGCAGCTCGTACAAGACTGATGTTTACTCTGAGACTCAGACATCCAGCCCGACAAGCTTCACGATTGCTCCCCAAACATACTATTCAGTCTCAACAATCCCGCACCATGCGTCTCCCATACGCCCCCAATACCCCGCCCGCCGATGCGCCCGCCGACACAGCGGATATCTATGCTCGGATTGCGGCGCGCAGGAATCCTCGTCCTCTCATTCCTCTCGATTTATCACTGCTGCATAGTCCACCTGTCGCGGATGGCTGGAATAGCTTTCTAGGCGCTATTCGCACCCGTACCGTTGTTGATTTGGGAATTCTCGAGCTGGCCGTTTGTCGCGTTGCGGTGCTGAATGATGCTGTGTATGAGTGGAATGCGCATGCGCCACTTGCCCTGAGGGGCGGTATCAAGCCTGAAGAACTCCAGGTTGCGCGCACTTTACCTTGTACGGCTGAGGGAAACGTGGATGAATTGGAGGGTAGTGTGCTTTCGCCCAAGCAGCGGGCTGTTTTGCGGTATACGGACCAAATGACCAAGACGGTTAAGGTTCAAGATGAGGTTTTTGCTCAGTTAAAGACTGTTGGGTTTGATGATCGGGAAATTGTTGAGTTGACGACTGGTATTGCGGGGTATAACTGTGTTAGTCGGTTTTTGGTTGCGTTGGATGTTGGGGAGAATAATGCGAAGGAGATGAAGAGTGTTGATGAGTTGTTTGCTGCTTTGCAATAGGTGAAGTGGGAATGCATCACACACTGGCAGAGAGTGTGAGAGTTGAATTTTAGAAGAGGGAGGGGTCCTCTGTCTTATATATGGTACTGCTGGTATGCATGGTCCCTTGCGAAAGTGGGACTGCCAGTGCAGGGGAATGGGGGGACTACATCATCCCCACAAACTCAGCCCCGGGTCTCTTTGTATATAGTGGAGCCTGCTTGAACTTGAATGAATTACGATATGCTACTAGTAAAATACAGTGAACATTGGAAGGCCTTCGTGGCAAACAGGTGTATAGATGTGGGAGAAGACCGTTGGTGGCATTGTCCACCAGTACACACTTACCCGGCAAATCCTAAGACCGGCCACTGCAAAGCGCCAGAGTGCATTGTGAACTTAAACTGTCGGAAGAATTAGAAAAGGGCCATCCGAAGTAGCCCTGGTGGTCATCACGGAAGAATCGCGTACCTGGAGAGGTAGACTTAGGCTTTCCTTCAAGGTACAGTCGTAAATCATCCATGGATGGTCAAGTCCCGTGTCATGGTCAATGAACTGAAGTGTAATAGTCATGGTCAATGAACTGAAGTGTAATAGTCATGGTCAATGAACTGAAGTGTAATAGTCATGGTCAATGAACTGAAGTGTAATAAAGACAGACAGTGAGTGGTGCCTTGGAATGTCCTGCTGAACTGTCAGTGCATGATACCTCACCGCTAGGACTCGTATCGAAACCGGCTAAAGGGAAACGAGGCTGAAAACGTGTGGGACCTTGTGTGGAAGTATCAAAACAACACTGCCTTCACCTTGAGGCCATAACCATAACCTGAACTCTACACTATTTGATTGACTGGGCGAAAAACTGCAATTTCCTCAAAATGGATCAAATAAAAAGAGAGGCAAAACTGGGAGACACGGTTTCATAACGAATCTCCATCCGACCGGCTGCCAAAATGAAGTGGCTTTTCTAGTCGGAGGATCCTCCGCATGGCGTTGTGCTGCAGAAAACCAGTCTGCAGAAGCGACATCTGAATGACCACGCACAGGCGCCTGCTAATGTGAATAAATCATGTTTCTCTGCAGAAACTACCCTCGGATGATTCGAGGCTAGCACTAGCGCTGACATGCAGACACAGTGGAAGTCAATTGGTAGACGCCGCGGGGGAGGCTTTTCAATCTCCAGGGACCGGAGGGGTGATTAATTTAGGTTTGACTGGAGCACTACTATGTAGTATTAGCTGGCGGAATTTATTGATGGTCAGATGATTGTGTCTTTATATTATACTATGCTAGTGTCTCTACTAATGATTGGGCTGAATCTATTCGGGTTGCCATAGCCATGTCTGTGCTCTAATAATTTCCAACTAGGAGTGTTCGAGTTCCAAGTCGATTGTGTCCAGTAGTACAGTTTTCAAATTAATAGAGAGAGGAAGATAGAATATTAGTCGGGAGCCATTTCAAACAATTCCATATTCATTCCTAACTATCAACTATCAAGATGCGCACATTCTGTTTCCTCCTCTTCACCCGTCACAAGCTCGCCTACAGGCATTGAGAGTAATAGTCATTCTGCTTAGTGCAGGTATACGGACTAGCGCAAGTAGTCGAGCCAGTCCAGCCACTACCACCGCACTGAGCATAATGAGCTAGACCAGTGCCGCTAGAACCGCTCGATGTAGTGGTGGAGGTGGTCCTGGTGGTAGTCGTAGTGCTCGAGCTTGATCCGCCAGAACCAGAGCCGGAGCTATAAGTTGAGCCCAGTGGACCAACCTTGATGTTCGAGTAGATCACATATGAGCTAGCATAGGTCGACTCAACAGTGTCAGGGTCGCCAGAGGAGATATCACATGTACCGCGTGCTGCTCCAGGAGTGGTGGAAGAAGCGTTGGTCGGGTAAATGCTGTCAAGCCAAAGCATATTGGCGTAGTGGTCATCCCACAGACTCATTACCAGGACCATACCCTCAGCCAAGGCAGCGCCCATACCCTCGAGGCCACCGTGGGCACTGAAGCTATCGGTATCGCCGAAGGCCTTCTTCTGGGCAGAGCAGAAATCGGTTGTGATGGAATTGCCACTCACGCCGCTAACGGTGGAGTCGGACTGGGCAATCACATTGCCATCCTGCACGTAGAAGCGCTTAATCTCGCTGAGAGTGCCCGAAGAAGTACCGTCATCAGTGATGAATTGGGTGACCACGGTGAAGGGAGAGTTGGTGTCCACAGTCTTGCCGGCTCCATAGAAGGAGGTGTCGCCCATACGGTAGGGGTTGAAATCACATCCATCGGGATCGCAAGTGCCGCCGTATCGGTCAGAACTGTAAGTTCCACCACATCCATCTGTTTCACATTGAGTCTGGGTTGGTGTATCGCATGGATGCGGGGTGAAAGCAGTCGAAATGGAGTTTGCTTCCCAGATATCCATCTCAGCACAGCAAGAGCCATGGTTACCGATGCCAGAGTTGACGTCGTTATCAGATGGTTCCCAGCCCTCACAATTGGCTTCGCCGTCAATGAACTTGAGATCGCGTGGGCACTGCGAATCACAGTAGCCAGTGCCATACTTTGCGCCGGCTTTGTTTCCGGAGAAGCGGGAAGTACCACCATCGGCATCCATTGCCACAAAGTACAGAGCGCCATTGAGTCCACAGGGGAGATTGGAGACATCGACATCGAAGGTGAATTCCTGGTTCAGAAGATCGAACATCTGGTATGTACTTTCATCTTCCAGCAAGTAAAGGCGAGAGCCGACATTCTTTTGCGACGCCTGAGTGACAAAGTTGAGACGTAGCTCATCGCCGCTGGTGGTCACACCGTAGGTGCTTTCGTATGTGGCTCCATCAAGGGCACACTTGGCTGCACAAGTTGCATCGTCGGTACAGAGATCACTGTTCCATTCATTGCCGGTATAGCAGTTGGTGGAACTCGATGTGGAATGGACCCAGCGCCAATTGGCATCGATCACAACGCTGCCGGTAGTGCTTGTGCAGCTACCGCTGCTAGTACACTTGGACCAGGTCAGAGAAGGATGAGTCTCGGTTTGGTATGTGCCGACTTGCTGAGCCTTGGTGATGGACAGCAATGCGGACAAGAACAAGACATTCTTGTAGATTTTGTAAGAGATAGCAGCGGCCATGTTGGGCAGATGTTGATGAAGCTGGCGCTGGATTGCGATTTGATCTCGTCGTTGAAGAACAAATCCTCGATCGGCGAGTTGTCTCTTTTATATCTGTCTTGAGATCATGATCCTGAAAACTACTAATATATGGTACGTCTGAGCACTACGGCAGCACGGTCCGTTGCACCGTAGTAATTTGAGGAGTCAAGAAATGTTATTTCCAAAAGGAGAAGAGAGAAAGATGCTCCGCGGACACGGAGGCAACTCCCATGTGAGCTAGACTGCTTGAAGGTAACATGAGATGAAGTCCACTCTTGGAATCAGTCCCTCCATCATGAACCGAGGAGCCGTGGCGAGAGAACATCCGTGTCCAGATGAGCGTCATACTAGACATAGTTCGGACCAACTGAAGAGAGCTTTAGCGCCCTGGCGATCATACCTTTTCTGTAGAAGCAGGGCCTAATTAGGATGAAAGCTGGTCTTGCAGTCCCGGATTAAGCGAATCCGCGTGGTCCGTGGCAGGACTGTTGCTGCACGGATTCTGCAGACTTCCGTCGGTAATAGCACCCAGCGCCACTCGCATGCAAGGACAGCATGCGTTAGCGTGGTAGAGTTGATCCAGTTATTCAGGGCATACCGGAGATGCTCGGCATAGACATCTGGAGTTTGCTAAAAAGGATTCTTTAATCAAATATGCTAATTTGAGTGAGAAGGTGATTGGAAGATTCGAAGAGTCAAAGAAATTGAAACAGATATCTCAGTTCAAACAAATATTCATTGAATCTTAACTATACCAAATACTAGTACTAGCTACTATATAGTTTTGAATGAAAGATTTCACAATGTAGATTACTATGAAGTACTAAAGAAGACAATGTGAGTGAGGGCCTGAGCGCCTGGAATGTCTTTTTAAGAGGGTTAAAATAGAAAAGATGTATGAGTCCAAAATTCAAAGGTTCCATACTACGTCAGTACTACTAATAATACAAGTTAGTATATGGTAGAGTCTTCGAACGACAAATGGTGATCAGGATAAGGTTTCATGTCTTAGACTGTGTTGTTTCAGGTACTCGAAATGTGATGAAAGAAAACAAAAAATTTGAATAAGAATTGTTTTCACAATGACAAAGCAGACTCAAACTTGAATTTGAGAGAACTTTGCACGACAACCTTGGAAGCGCTCAAAGAAAGGAACTTGAAGTAAAAATACGGGCAATCGGTTCCATGGATACGAGTCTCTCAAGTGTCTACTTCAAGTTGTAGTATTTAAACTTGACGGATGCCAGAGAATTAGAAGTTATCAGAGAAACTAAACATCATGGAGGGACATAGTAACAATACAGAACACTTCCTTACCGACGCATCCCGTCATAACACTGACAGGGAGCAGAACCATAACGCTGAGGCGCTAGCTTATGGGAAGCAAAACGATCAACAACAGTCATCACCACAGACCAGCCCAGGGAATCACCCCGAAAGATTCGCGATCTCACCCAGTGAGTGCCGGGGAAATGCACAGAGACAGCAAAATCACTTGCCCCAGATGCAATGCTTGCACAGCTTGGAAAATCTTGGACAAGTTCCAGTATGGCCTAGTGATGAACAAATGCAGTCTTATTCTGGAACATGCTCTCCCCCACTCGTAGGACTGGGTATATCTCACACCCAGTGCTGTTACCCGGAATCGAAAAATTCTACTAGCTCTCCTCATTTACCTCAAGGCAATGCGGAGCTATCAGAAATTCACCAGCAGGACTTTCCAGTACAGAACTTTTCAATGCAGAATTTTTCAATGCAGGACTTTTCAATGCAGGACTTGCCAATGCCGAACTTATTCACTAGCGCAGCTCCGATGTCAGAGATACGGCCAGAGCTGGTAGAGGAGCCATTCCGTTCTCCGCGCGTTGTGAAGCTCCCACCTATCGCGGAGATTTTCGGATACTAGTATTTCAACGTCTAGGATCCTCACTCACGTGGTACCAATATAGGGAGTTGTACTATTGGAGGGGTTGTTAGATCAAATCGGCATTTGATGTACTACAAACGGAGTTTAACATTATGGCAATCAGATTATAGAATGCAAATAAATCAAGTGATGTCAATCTTAAAAATGACTGATCTGATTTAAGAACTAAAAATATCAGTAGACATGTAGTGGTATGTTGGTAATAGAAATGGTCCCTTGGTTAGGCTCCCACTAATTTTGCGTGGGAACTATACAGGAGCTTCAAGTACAATTGTACTACCTATAGTTAGTAGTAGTAACTAATCTTAGAATGTTCCAAGTTTCTATAACAATAGAGTATATATGATCTAATGGTGTAAATGTTTCAGATACTCTAATATACAAAGATCAGAACAATCTGAAACAAAGAGACCCCCTAAAATAGTCTAAAATAAACAAAATAATCCCAAAATAATCCGAAATAGGGTTGACTGACTAGTTCCGGGCTGTGGGGCCGACCCGATGAGTCAGCACCGTGATCGGCGGGGATTTTTTCGGAAATTTGGAGATTTTGACTCAAACCCCTCCAAACTGCAAGATTCACTTTCACCTATAACTCTTTGAAGGGAAACCTTTTAAGCTTCAAAGCGGATTCAACACCGTCGATATGGCTTCTAACTTCATCTTGACTCTCTCCGGCCCTGATCGCCCTGGCATTGTCCACGCCGTCACTGCGTTCCTGGTCAAGCACAACCTCAACATTGTGGACTCCTCGCAGTATGGCGACCCCACCTCTCAGCGTTTCTTCATGCGTGTGCGCTTTGCACCTGCTGGCGATGAGGAACACTCCCTGGACAGCCTCAATGCCGCCTTTGAGCCTACTGCGAAGGATTTCTCTATGAACTTCGAGATCCACCCGGCCACCCAGAAGCCCCGCGTGTTGATCATGGTCTCCAAGATCGGCCACTGCCTCAATGACCTCCTGTTCCGCCAGTCAACTGGTCAACTCAGCATTGAGATCCCCCTGATCGTCTCCAACCACCCGGAGTTTGCTGCCCTCGCCGCCACCTATAACATCCCCTTCCACCATCTCCCCGTCACTGCCGCTACCAAGTCCCAGCAGGAGGCGCAGGTGCTCGAGCTCGTTAGCCAGCACAACATTGATCTCATCGTTCTGGCCCGTTACATGCAGGTGCTTTCCCCCACCTTGTGTGAGGCCATGTCCGGTCGTATCATCAACATCCACCACAGCTTCTTGCCTTCTTTCAAGGGTGCCAAGCCCTACCACCAGGCCTATGATCGTGGTGTGAAGATCATTGGAGCCACCGCCCACTTTGTCACCAGCGACCTCGATGAGGGTCCTATCATTGAGCAGAATGTCGTTCGCGTCAACCACGGAATGAGCCCCAAGGAATTGACCCATGCTGGTAGCAATGTCGAGAGCAATGTCCTCGCCACTGCTGTCAAGTACTTTGCTGAGCGTCGTGTGCTTCTGAACGGTCACAAGACTGTTGTCTTCGACTAAATGTCGAACTGTCGAACTTTATATATACATGTCTTTTTTCGAAAGACTTTTTTTTGCATTGGCGGACTGCTGTACAGTGACTTTTATGATACCTTGGTGTTTTGATAGACTGTGCCAGTAGAGGGAAAACCAAACCGCGATCATACAACCCGCGATCATAACCAAAATTTGACAATAGAATGCATAAGGTTATACAAATCAACTCAATTCCATGATCATAGTACCAGTAGCAACTATGAGCTACCAGTGTAGATTACCAAATTTGTTGCCGGAAGCGGTTGAAGTGGATCCGAATGAAGCTTGTTTCAATGATGTCAGGAAAGCAACTTATTAAAGATTAACAGCAAGATCACTAGCTATCCCCATAAGATTAGCTCCAGCTCGCCAAAAATAAAACAAAGAATAAAAAACATAGCTCGTCGGGTCCCCACAGCCCCAGCTTACTAGCCGAGGTGCTCTACCGGAGAAGCCGGAGTGGAGAGATTGTCCGAGTAACTTGTTCAAGTTAGGGTTAGGTGACGCACCCCGGTTTATGTACTTACTACTAATAGTACACTGGATAACCCCTCGCGTTTCCCCGCAGATGTAATAGAATTCTCTCATACGGAGTAGAATTTTGTCTGTCAATCATCATGGATACCATTGCGCCCCCTCCTAAGCTGAGCCATCTCTTCACTCTCCGTTGTGCAGTTGATGCACCCCTAGAGATCGGACACGGTCCCTACGGAAGACGCCGATGCGTGCCGATCCTGTCGGGATCAGTGCGCGGACCTCATTTCAACGGCGAAGTCGTGCCTGGTGGGGCTGATTTTATGTATGTGACATGCTCCACGAGAAAACAGCCAGTTGTTGTCTCTGATCTGAAGGATATAGGCTTGTCGAGGACAATCAGACGACTCATGTCAACACTAATTATGTGATCAAGAGTGATGACGGTGCACTCCTTTATATCAGGTGAGAATATCCTTCCGATTATGATTTCCATAGTAGATTCCATGGAAAGACGTTGGGATTCCTGGATATTGATATCAATAGGACCGAGGGAACTCGTGCTGGCCCACCTGAGGTGCTGCAAGCACTCATGGAGGGCGGCCCTGTGGACCCCAGCCAGTACTGGTTTCATCTCCATGTGAAGATCGAGACGGGCCATGACAAATACAAATGGATGAATGACCGGGTCATTGTTGGAAGGGCTACCCGAGCGAAGGGCGAAGTAGCGTATGATGCATACTTCTTGGAAAACAGCCCATGAAAGAAGAAGGAAAAAAGAAGCACGGGACTCTGAAGTTGGGGATAGAAGGAGGGGACATCGACACATTAGTAGGTCTATATAGACATTATTAGATATACATGAATCCGCCATCTCATCATTGTACATATAGTCGCTGGAGCAGTAGCTCCGCCAGATTGGCATAGCATCCTGGACTCGCGTCCTGCTGAGCCAGGATTTGATCCGCAATCTCATTAGCCCATAGATATTCGGAGTGAAAGCTGCGCAGTTCTAATAGACGCTGTCGCACCCATGCCCGGTGATTTGGATCATCTGTTTCTATGACTGCCATGAGAAGGGGCCAATGAAGTCTTCGTAAAGGTCGGCTATCAGAGGCGAACTGCTTGCGAGTGATATTCAGAATTCCCGCTAGAGCCTGTTTGTGAATAGCCGTGGGTGGGGTGTCCACACACAACAGTCGCCGATGAAGAATGATCTGAGCATAGAACGTGCAAACGGCCATGTAGATCGTGTTGAGGGTACGTCGGGCCGAAACCGGGCCGGCGAATTTGGCAGTGATGAAAAGATCCGAGTAATTCTAAGAGGCCAAAAATTAGTCCAAATCCACCAGAGACAAAATGATTTTGGAATACGATGATACTGACATCTCGTATGGCAATCATTTCCTGGAAAAGAGAGGCGGTGGAATCTGGTCCAGCTGCGGGATCCACGAGCATTTTCCATGTTCGGTGGCGCATAAGAAACCCGCGATGCAGTAGCTCTAGAGCTCGATAGTTTTCAATATCGTCTAGAACCTCTTGATCCGGGTATTGCTCGCCCCAGAAGCATCTTCCCCAGAGGCGAGCGCAGCGATGGAGGTGGTCAGGTTGAAGAGCTGGATTTTTTGATTGCGTCACGTAGTCATTCAGAGATTCTGTCAAGCCCATCGGGCGAGCACTCGCATCGATATATCTGGAATTCAAATTAGTTTATAAGATATAACACACTGCGGCAGAGGGTGGGGGTAAATGATTACAATATCCATAGAAGAAATTGTTCAGGAATAAAGGACAACTTGGAGCCTGCCCTGTTGTCGGTATTTGGGGTATCAGATTCAGTGGGGAGGAAAACATCATTGATATCTTTGACGCGGAAAAGCTGAGGATGTGATTCGAGAAGTGAACGCACACCATGAAGATGTAGTTGGAGGTGTCGCACGGAATTCCCAAACTGCCATTCATAGGTAACCATGAGGAACATGGTTGCGAATATAATTTCCAACTCTTCAGTGGAAACATCCCGCCGTGGGGTCTCAAGAAGTTGCCGGAACTCCTTGACCGCGAGACTGTAATGGTATCGGCCGTGGTCCTCTGCAGTCGGACGACCGGGGGATCGAACGACCAAGCCATCACGATGCATGTCGCTGGCCGCCAGAGCCAGAATCATGCGCATAATGACTTTATTGGTAGTGGCGGGACCCTCATAGAGGTAGCAGAAACTGCTCCAATTCCATCCTTTCATGTAATAGTAGACGATGGATGAGGAAGGAAAATATTGGAAATACTTGTGGTCATGTTCGGTGAGAGTTAAGGAGTTGGCGCACACGATTTTATTATTGGTGGACAAGGGCGGATAAAGGGGGGTCGGATTTATTGAAGTCGGAGTTAGGGCGGCTGCGGGGGAGTAAAATGCGGGCAACTGGGGAGTGACATCCAGTGTCACTGAAACCGCGTCGCCAGGCCAAGAGACTGGAGAAAGTCCATCCAGCAGAGCATGGGGATGGGATGGAGCGTGAGGGTGAGGGTGAGGGTGAGCCTGCGGATGATGGCGATGGGGATGATGAGAATGCGAATGAGGGTGAGGACTATTTTGTCGCAGGTCTAGATCCAGATCGAGCTCAAAATCCAAGTCGGTGATGGAGTCGCCAGCATCAGACGTTGGCCAAGCACGTTCGGGTATTATTAGGTCGCCGGTAGTCGGAGCGGGTTGAAGATGGCGAATTTGGGCGCTGCGACCCCGTTTGACAGGGATGCCCCATTCACAACTGAGCCGTAAATTTAAGCAGCGCTTGCAGACGGGTTGCTCTTCTCCGCACTTGACTTTACGCCTGCGACAAGTGCTGCAACCTGTTTGGAGGTAAAAAGAAAACCAAAAAGTCAGTATTTGCTATCGGCATGTATGATGTGGTCAATTGATATGACAGGTAGCTTAAATTTGAGATCTCGGGGAAATCGGGACTACTGCCGCAAGAGGGAGGCAGATGCGGGAAACCCAAAAAAAAAAAGAAAAGAGAAACGAACCATTCTTGGAGCGCGGCGCGTTGCGTCCGGACATCAAGAAACGAACCCCCCCGGAGAAGACAAGACCGGCCGCATGTAAGGAAGAGGAAGAAAGGAGAGGATTGAAGGAGAAGAAAGGAGAGAAGAAAAGAGAAGAGAAGAAGTGGAGGTTGGGAAGTTGAAGTCGGAGAGAGAAGAAGAAGGGAAGGTGCCACCGGCAGTTCATTGAATCATCGATAAGATTAGGAAGGTGCGGGGCCTGAGGCAGCGGCATTTGTCAACTGCCGAATATAGTTTGTATCCTCTATAGTATATAGTATATTATATAGTATATTATATAGTATATTATATAGTATATTATTGTAAATATTAGATTCAATTAGTATAGAAATAGTCGTTGATAAGTAGTAGTTAGTACTTAGGTATAACCTCAGGCTAGGGTATAACTAGGACTTAGGTATACCTAGGTACCCTCAGCCCTGCCAGTGGGGACCCGGCACTTGCTATAAGGTACCTAGGTAGTAGTAGTAGTACTACTACTACTAGTACGGCAGAGTAGTAGTAAACATAGTAGACAATACTTATTCTATTTAGTTTATATACTATACTAGTATATAATTATGCACTCTCAATCTCCTCGCGCCACTGTCGATAAGCTGTCGCAAATATAGCCTCGTCTGTGAGCATCTCCCAGCCCACCAGCGCGAGAGACTTGCCCACCACCACCGCCTCCTGATGCGCTTCATCAGTGCCAGCCGAGGCAGCAAAGTTGGGATGATGTGGGAAAGTATTGTCTGGTGTCGGAATACCAAACATGGTATGTAAAGTAGGTGTCACATAGCTAACGTTGCCTATTGAAGAAGATTGGATTAGATGAGAACAGCATAATAGGTAAAGGGGTATTATGATAGCCCAACATACCGATATCGGAGGACGCCGTCAACACTTTATCATGGCGTTTCATCACCTTCCGGCCATACTCACCCATATGAGCTCGATATCGCTCACACAGAGTATCGTTCAATCGCACATCCGTATACAATTCTTCCCTATTCCATAGTACCCTCGGTTAGTCAAGCACTCCCATACCTCCCATGCCTAATGTTCCAAAATCAATCACATACTCTTCAATCTGAACATCACATCCCGTTGCCAGTGCACCTGCTTGGATACAGTTGCGCACCCGAGCTACCAAGTTGTTCAACCCTTTCAACGAGGGACTTCGCACTTGCCAAAACGCTTTGGTGTGCTCTGGAATCACATTGGCCACCGTGGGAACATCGGTAAAAGCACAGTGGATTCGTTGATCGGGTAGTATCTGTTGCCGCAACACCGCCACATTATTATATGCTGAAACCAAGGCATCGAGAGCATTGATTCCATCCCACGGATTACCTCCTGCGTGTGCACTTTTACCCGTGAACTCGCAAGTGATCTTCTTTCGTGCATTCATCAGAGTTCCGGCAATTCCCTCTGCCTCTCCTTGATCGGCAAATATCTTCTTCGGCCCGGAGTGACTAGAGAAGTTATTCAAGTTAGCCACTGGAATTTTGCTTGAAAATAATCACCAGGGAAGCTTATAGTAGGGGCAGGCTTTGTGTTACGTACGCCATCAGAGAGATATCCACACCCTTATAAGCCCCTGCATCAATCAGATCGGCTTTGCCTCCACCGTTCTCTTCAGCGGGAGTTCCTAGCAATTGCGCCCGTCCAGGAATGCCGTATTTCTTCAATGCAAAAGACAAGCCGAGAAAGGCAGCGATACTGCTTGTGGCAATGAGGTTGTGACCGCAGGCATGGCCGATGTCAGGAAGTGCATCATATTCCGCGTTGAAGTTGATCAACCGTCCACCCGATCCGCTGAGAGCCTCAAACGAAGTATCCAAGCCATATGCATGGCGTGTCACCTTAAAGCCATATTTCTCAAGAAAATCACAGATGGTATCGTGTGCGCGGTGCTCATTGAAGGCTAGTTCGGGATTCGACCAGATCTAGAAAGAAAGCGAACAATTAGTTAAGTTGTAACTTTGGAAGTGATTTTCTCGTCGGCATTCGCATTCTAAACCTCAAACTTTGACCAAGGATTCTCAACTCACCTCGTGATTGACTTTTCTTAATGAATCATGCAGGTTCTCTAATGCGATATCGACAGATGCCCGAACATCATCAATATTGATGGGCGTAACGGTCATCCTGATAGAGTCTATGGGGTATGGGTAATAACAACTGAAAGAGACTGACTACCTGCGGAGGTAGATAGTTCAAAAAGGTCAAAGTGAATTGTATGATGGGTATATCGGAAGTATTGAGGGAGAAAGAAGGAGAAGATGAGAAAAAAAAAGAAATACACTGATGAAGTGAGGGGACCGAGAGAACCCCTCCGTTGCGTCACATCCGAGACTTCGCCAAAGCGCAAGACATCGCAAACCCCACTGCCATTGTTTGCCGATGCACAATATCAGGTATCTACAGGATAAGCGCCTTGATAGCAGTGAGTGGGATATAATTCCATTGCTTGGCAGTTCAACTTTGGCGAGATGAGTACATAATCATTCCTTAGAAAGCCGATCCGGTATCACAGCTCGGCAATATGGTGGATCTTCCCCGCGGAGAGAATCTGTGGGGTAGTGTAAACACAAGATATAGCGAACCCTTCGTGAGTTTTGTAGCTGTAAGTCGCCTCAAATCAACTCTTCCACAATCAAACATTACGAATTAAGATGCAGGGATAGGCAAGTGGGTTGCCGACCAGGGGAGGCCGGGGCTGATTGCCGATGCCGTGCCGGTATTGGCCAAACAGCCGATGAGAGAGCCCTAATCTCGGAGCCCCGGTACTCCCCAGGAACATCCAATATCGAATCCGGGGCAAAAGACGTGTCAACAAAGTTAGTCTTGTGATAGAAAGGATGCTGTGGACGGCATCTGTTAGCATCTAGATCCGTTCATGACTGCCGATATTCTTGTCCGTTCTTGGTGACTCTAACCATCTATCTGGTGGCGCTCATGATTATCATATCGAAACTGCCCGTGGGCGATACACAGAACTGTCCATATCTGCCAAGCCAAGCGCTTATTGAGGTCTAGTCATAATAGCCTACGCCGTGTTTGATCTTCGTTGCCACCAAGCCATGAGGGGTTTGGCTTGCAGAAAGACAGATCCTGCTCTCCATTTATAACCCTCGTCTAACCACAGAAAATTGCAATCATTCCAATCCATATACTAGTACGTGCAGAAAATTCAAGTTGAATTGAACAGAACACCTTTCTGTCCTGAGTGGTAATCGGTGTGAAATCACAACGATTTTATTGCATTCAATTTCATCTTCCACCTGCTATCTCTGAACCCCCCTTTTTATAATACTATCAACCTTACTACTTTCTTCGAATTTGATACATTGTTCCCCTGACTCTTTTGGCTCTCCCGACTTCCAATTTTTCAAATTTCTTTTATTCAAAATGGAAAAACGCGATCATCCTCCAGATACAGATACCGCAGGACTTGATATTAAGAAATTAGGCTCTACTCCTGGCGCTCGCGATGTCGACTTTGGCGAAGTTCTGGAAACTGCAGCCACGCCAGAGCTGGAGAGAAAGGTTTTATGGAAATTGGATATATTGTGAGTACCCCCAGAAAATTATACACGCCATCAAGTGAGTCATCATCCTAACATGGATTGTGTTAGTTTGATTCCTTTGATGGGCCTTTGTTATATGCTACAGTATATGGATAAGCTAGCTCTCAGCCAAGCGACGCTATTCGGCCTCACAGAAGACTTGGTACGATTTTCACCTCGACATTTCGCTCTTTATATTGTCTGTCCCTATTCGCTCGCTTTGGAATACTGATTAAAACTTTTTGAATCGTTAGAACCTCCAAGGCACTGAATACAATTGGGCCTCCGCCGTCTTCTATTTTGGTTACTTCGCCTGGAGCTGGCCAAGTGGCTACCTCATCGTCCGCCTACCCTTAGGCAAATATCTAGGAGTCGCTGTGTTAGTCTGGGGTGGCGTTTTGATGTGCCATGCTGCTTGCACCAATTTTGGTGGGCTGATGGCGGCACGTTTCTTTTTAGGTGTTGGTGAGGCTTCCATTGCCCCTGGATTTGCCTTGATCACCGGCATGTTCTACAAGCGAGAGGAACAACCTGCTCGACAAGCTGCTTGGTTCATTGGTAACTCCATTGCCACAATTGTTGGAGGTCTGGTAGCATATGGTATTGGGTTGATCAGCAACAACAATGTCAATAGCTGGCAACTGCTGTTCCTAGTTCTCGGTGCGATCACTGCTGGATATGGTCTCATTCTTATTGCTTTCCTCCCTGATACGCCTGCGAAGAGCATGTTCCTCAACAAGACAGAGAAGGCTGTTGCAATTCAACGCACTCTCAGCAACAAGACCGGTGTCATGGATACCGGAAAGTTCAAATGGGGTCAAGTATGGATGGCTGTCAAGGACCCTCAGACATGGTTCCTGGTCCTGTATACACTCGCCGTGAACTTTTGCAACGGTGGCATCACCAGCTTCTCCTCCATTATCATTAATGGATTTGGATTTTCCAGACTTCGGTCGCTTCTCATTCAAATGCCACTTGGTGCTGCGCAACTCGTCTTTCTCCTTCTCACTTCTGGATTTGCTACTTTCGTTCGTCAAACCCGTATCCTCATGATGATTTTGAATACAACCGTTTCGATGATCGGTATGATTCTCATCTGGAAGGTGGACGATGGTAACCAGGCAGGTAAGATGACAGGACTTTGCTTGGGCGCTGTCTTTGCGGCCAATATTCCGTTGTCTTTGAGTCTCATCAGCTCGAACGTGGCTGGGTTCACCAAAAAGAGTACTGTCAGTGCTCTAATGTTTGTAGCATATTGTGTTGGAAACATCGTTGGACCTCAATTTTTCCTCCCCCAGGAAAAACCTTCTTACCCTGTAAGTTTACCCCTATCATCTGATCATCATAGGTCTAAAGCTGATTTCTTTTCTAGACTGGGATCAAGGCCGCTATGTCCGGTCTCATTTTCGGTATCTTCTTTTTGATCTGCCTTTATTGCTATTACATGTACGAGAATAACAGACGCGATCGGGCTTACGGCTCCCCACGAGAGTTGACTGAGACAGAAGAGCTACAAGATGAATTCTCGAACAAGACGGATCACGAAATCCCGAGTTTCAGATATGTGCTCTGATTTCCTGAGCGGGGGATTTTATTATGAAATAGTTGAATGATAATGACCTCGATAACACTGCCTAAGTTTGCTTCGGCTTGTTTCTCTTATAACGCGTGCCATGACAAACAAGTAGATATTTGGCAAAAAAGTCTTCTGCGAAATCGTCGAATGGCTCGTATGTTGCCCCCAGTTGATATGCAGCCGCAATGCCTGAGATACATGCTATTTCGTGCATGTTCTAGGGATAGTAATTAATTGTTAACATGACGTATGTGATGGATGGCTTGGATTATTGATTGTTGTTCACTTACCACCATAGTCCAGCTGCCAGCATACCAAGTTCGATTCTTCCCATTGATAAACATCATGCCCGGCACAACTCGTAAATAATGCTGCCATCGGTGACCAAATTGATGCCACCATTTGCGAGCAATTATTTTGGATGGCTCAATCTCATTCCAAGTCCAGAGATCCTTTTGTTGATCATTCAAATAGATAGTCTGGAAGATATGCTTGTCCAGGGGTAAAGGCGACTGGCCCTGGCCTAACCGTTCCCGGAATTGATGTTGATAATTGGTACAGTCAAATCCCATTTCGATTTTGTCGGGGCTCGATGCAAACGAGTGAGTGAAGTACATTGGCCGAAATCCCACCCATCCATCCTTTTGGCAAACGGGCTGTTGCTCGGCAAATGAGATTTGGTCTTCTCTCTCTTTGGTCGTAGGCTGTGCACACAAAGCCGGATCATATCGGGCTTCAAATATCGACTGGAAATAGTTGGAATCGGAATGGGTGATTGTGATATCGTTGAAGAACTTGACGCCTCCAAGAACGTATTTCTCACGCCATGTCGCGTGGTGATCGAGCAGTTTCTTTGCCTCGTCTGCTGGACAGCAAAAGACCATTTCGTCAAACCTTTCGGTCGGCTTATCTTCCTGCAAGGAATCTTGAGATCCACTTGGCTGTGTTTGGATTACCACGCCATTTTTGCCCCTTTCTAGTATTGCGACCGAGGTGTGCAAGCGGATATCGACTCCTTTAGTGCGCAGGTCTGCCGCCCAGTCGCGATAGAAGTTTCCCAAGTTCGGGAAAGTATACATGAGTGGAAGATTCGGTAGAAGAGTGTCTGGGTCATAATCCCAAAGCGCCATCTGTGGGTCATCGAAAAGACGTTCAAGCAGCACACTGGAAACATTCGGTGTTTGATTCCCTGTGCCCAGGAACAAGGCTAACAATGGCAGGACCATCTTGTTGCTAAATTCATTACTGAAGCGAAATATCTTCAAAATTACCTTGACCGGCATGATACCTAAGAGAGGCATCAAATATTTGATGCATTTCAGAACACGACCTAGCTTCTTGATCTCCCGGGAGTGCCGGTCGACCAAGGCACTCGGAAACACATTCGTCCAGAAATTGCCGCGTCCTTTACCAAATGATACTTGCAATTTAACTGGCTGTGGCTCGTAACCATATTTTTGAAAAAAGCGAAATGTATGTCGGAAGATTGCTGAGCCACCTTGCACGCCGTCATTCAGCCAACTGGCCCCCTGCTCGGATTCATCCAAGGGGATGGATGTCGCCTGGCCGCCCGTGTAAGATTCAATATCGATGATTGTCACATCATAAATATCCGGGTGATTGGCTAGCGTTGATGCGCAAGACTGAATATGTTTTATCAGCAAACTGATTAGAATCTCCATTGGCCAAGGGGCCTATATTCACCATGCCGGCAGCCCCAGCCCCAATGATCAGCACGCTCTTCTTGCCAGCCATCATCCTATGTGTCAACGGCAACAACAATGAAAGGAAACGAATTTGAGAGAAAATATATGGAGACTGGAATGGCCGACTAGGTGATATATTATCTGCTTGAAAATTATCAAGGGAAAATGAGAAAAGCAGGGAGACGCGGTGGTGATGTCAGGTCGGCGCATTCCTAGCGATGCACCAATCAGCGAACAGAACCAGGCGAAGGTCAAAATAGCCAGAAACAGCACAGAACCAAGGGTTAGAGCGGAGGGTAAAGCAAGTATTGATGGGAAATATTAGGGAGAAGTTCGAAATGGTTGGAAAAGAAAATTAATGGTAA
Source organism: Penicillium paxilli ATCC 26601 (assembly GCA_000347475.1). Classification (NCBI taxonomy): domain Eukaryota; kingdom Fungi; phylum Ascomycota; class Eurotiomycetes; order Eurotiales; family Aspergillaceae; genus Penicillium; species Penicillium paxilli. The sequence goes on from KB644892.1 coordinate 296,636, forward strand.
TGGAAAGAGACATCTTCAATGAAATAGAGAATTAGAGGAACCTCGGCAGGGGGATGAGTGCAGGTGGATTCTTACGCCGATCGATCGAATTGCAGACAACAACCTGGGCAGTACTATGTGCATTATCATGATGCAACTAAGGAGCTTCAAATGATCAATGCAATTGACTGCCAAAAGAATGTAGATGTAGTAGTAATGAGATAATAAAGAAAATCGACACCCAGGGTATACTCTTTCTCCACAGTAACGCGATGCGACGCGAACGTACGAGGCAGAAACTCGATAGACTGAAGATGCACACACGACAATCGGACTCACAGCTTCCCTATATTCACCAAAATGAAGTGATTCAATGAAGATTCCTACTTCTTCTCGGCCTCCTTGGCCTTCGCTGCTTCTTCTAGCGTGGGTTTGCGAGCCCATACTCGTCGCCTGCTAAAGTTAGTTGCCGACACCAACATCCATAATAATCCACACAGCAGGGAAATAGCTTACGCGCGTTGATAGATGTGATAGCGAGGAACCCTCAGCTCTTTGCGCATTTTGGCAACATAAACCAGAACTTCCTCCTTAGTCCATGGGGCGGGCGATCCAAATTTGGTGAGCAGCCACATGCACCAACCCTCCATTCCGGATAGCCAATGCTGGAAGTTCACAGTGCCAGCCTCCTTGAATTTCTTATCGCGAGGCCAGGGTCCGATGGGCCACTTGTAATCTTTTTCATGAACATCCACGAATCCGGCCTTGCGAATAGCTTCCGTCATGCTATCAATGGCATCCAAATCGCGACCCCATTTCTTCGCGCAATCCCTAGTGTTGATGCCCCATGAGTGAAGCACACTATCCTCTGGTACACTGCCATCGTCACACATAATGACGGGACTAGCCTCAACTTGCTCAATCCAGCCACCTGGGAGCAAATTTCTGTGAAAGGTATTTGGATTAGAACTCCGAAATGATGATCCAAGCATAGAAGCAATGGAAGCACCTACTCATAGCACTGTTTATAGATCTTTCCCCATTCGGCATCGTTGAAAGAGCCGGTCATGATTCGCATATAGATGAGATCAAAAGGCTCACGCCAGGTCCACTGCTGTAGAGCATCGTCGACCTCCAAAACACAGTTGGGAGGCATCCATGAGACTGGAGGCGGGAAGAGATCGACGCCACGAACGGTTGCTGGGAGCTATTGTGAGTTGGGAAGCACGCAAAGAAGTCTCGGGTAGTATTTTACTAACCATTTGGGAACATGTCGGCTACATCACTGTCGCTTTTCATCAGCTTTACTGCACACTCGGGGTAAAAAGCACCGAGATTTTCTCAGAAAAAAGGGGACGTACATAGCCCAAACACCTTTACCGGTCCCTAAATCTAGAATATGCTTGGGATCATTGCCGATGGGTGATCGGAAAAGTGGGTTTTCTCTCTCCGAGTCAAGTATGAGAGTCACCAAGTGTCTATTGGCAATTTAGCGAAGTTTCAGGGCTAGATTATTGATCGGAAAAGAAAATTACATACCCGGCCTCATAGGTCTCGAACATTTGGTCATCAGAGGGCACCCTAAATGCATTTTGGGTGAGTGTAATAGCTCATGCGTTCAAGAATTGCAGAATTTGAAATTCCAGATTCTTACATGTATTCCTCATTGCGGAGCGATTGATATCTGTTTCAATAACCCAAGTCAGTGGGGGCCTTGTTTTAGCTCAAACAAACCGATGGCTGGCGAAAGTTTACCTGCGACCATTCTCTAACAGCCCTCGATAGATCGAAGAGCCGATCGAGGTAGTTTCCCTAGAGGAGTCAGCTGTGATGTGATAGATCCACTCGCACGGGGACTCACGATTGCCAATCCTCTGGATAGGAGGTCGCATTGCTTGCATACAGGTCCGGGTCCTGTGATAGCGGTTAAAACCTCCTTTTCTTCTGGCTTGAACTGACAGCGAAGACGGATCTCCAAGTTATACGCACGACGGCAATGGTTTGGTCAGTCATTGTGGTAGTTGGGCTAGGACGAAAGAGTTGTAAAAGAAAGAACTGCAGAACATTAAGTTTGACGACCACGTTGATTCGGATGGCCCCGCCTGTGCGTGTCCTGTGAGAAGTGCTGGATGCAGCTTAGTTGATGTGGAGATGCAAATCCTTTGAGGTTAGCGTAGTAGTCGCAGGATTGTACTTGCAGCACACTAGCAGGGGTATAGTGGCATGGTTGGCTGTAACGCCGCTGAACCGAGGGAGTCGAGAACCAAAAAGAAATAAGCGAAGCGAATCCGCAGCATCGAATATAAGGAATCTTTATTAAAATGCATAATCTAGTTCGAAGTATGATATTTTATTGGATGTATTTCATAACTGGTATGGATTTAAGGTGCTTTGTATGCGAGCTCGCCGTTAGGGGGTGGATCCCCTCCCCGATGGATGAATCCTATTAGTGGAGCCACATCAGCTCCATATTGAACGGGCCGCTGGGGGGCGGGGATAGTATTAAAACTGATCGGATTGGGAGAAAAGCCCGACATGATCCGACAAATCCAGTTCGATTTGGATCAGGCGTAGCATTCGCGTAGGATTCCCGCTACAGGACAACGGAACATGAGAGCAGTCCACGGTTATGCCAACCCTGATACTGCATACATCTAGCAGGATGCGCCGGAGGGTACATTCTCGCAATCATCGCTTGTGGAACCACCGCTCAGGCTGACGTCGCCCCAGGTCCAGTCAGTGCAGCTATCTTCAGCGCACAGAATGTACACGTCCACCGCATCGTCCTCAAGCGAACCAGTGATGCCGTCCACGGTCAAGCCAGAGATTGGCACGCCATCTGTCGGGGTTCCAGTAGGCGAGCCATTCTCGTAATCCTGCTCGATCACGACACCGTAGTCGCTGATACCGGAGAGGGTGATGTCTGAAAAGGTCACGTCGCTGACTGAACCAGTTGCATCATAAATTGTTTTGATGCGAATTCCATTCGCTGAATCGCTAACAGTTGAGCTTGTGATAGTAACGTTCTTCACAGTATTGTCGTCACGGTCGCCAACAGAGCCGATTGACAAACCATGTCCACCAGAGCAAGTAGCCCCACTCCAGTAGATGTTCTATTGCATATGATGATGTTAGCTCCGTTTGAATCAAGGCAGAGATTTGTGGGGCGAACAACGTACCTCGCCAGAATTAATGGCCAGGCAATCGTCTTGGTTCTTGACAGTGGGGTTCGTGATGGTAATGTAGGTCGATTCGCTGATATCAAACCCATCGGTATTGTGACCGCCGTTGTCATCGCCATCCGAGTTGTCAATGGTCACATCTTCGATCAATAGGTTGTCTGACTGAACACTGATAGCCTGAACGGGAGTGTTCTTGATGGTCAGGCCCGAGATAGTCGAGTCATCGAGGGAATGGGCGTAGAAGAACTTGGGCTTGGTTTTGCCACCGTTGGTACCCTCGCTATCCCACCAGCGGGAACCGTCACCATTGATCACAGCTCCATCATTGGCCGTGACGGTGATACCAGATCCAGAGATGCGAAGTAGAGGGCCCTTCCATTCTTCGTAGCCGAAGGTGGTGGTGCCGTCAAAGATAACCTTGGTGCCGTCGTTCAGATCCGAAAGATCAAGGGTCTCACCCGCCGGGACCTCAATATCGCTCAATACAATGGTGGAGCAGTCGGACTTGCTGGCTGATGCGCTAGCCGCCTCGGTGAATGTGCAGGTCGAGGAAGATCGCTTGGTGATCTCAGAGACTCGCGAGGGCGCCGGCGCCGCAGTGGCCAAGCTAGCGGCAGCAGTGGCCAATAGAAGATGAGAAAGCAATGAAGGCATGGCTCCTAATAGCTATTATCACGGGAATATGAGTATGATAAAAGATGGAGAAATAGAGAGGACGAAAAAGCTGATAGCAAATATAATGATGAAATGAAGTTTTCCTGGGCAAACGAATGTAACAATTCTGGTCAACAGAATGGGAATAAGGAAAATTGCAATGAGAGAAAATATCAAGTAAAATCGGACAAAAAGCACTAATCCACTGAAGCCCTTGGGGTGACGACTCTTTTATAGAGTGAGTTGTCATTGTTGCAATGCCGATTCGGCACTGCGAAGCTTTCGCGTGACAGCGAGGCGCGTCAGGAGCTGAGGTGAATTAATTGATCTCCACTCCGAAAGTACTTGCCACGAAATTATGAGTTTGAGCAAATTTCTAAGCCGGCAAGAGGGGGGCAGGAGGAGCGTAGATGGAGACGAAAGGGCTAGTCGCAAAGCTTCGGCATGGATTGAGGTACAGATACCGAGATATCTCGGTGGGTCCTGCGTTAATCTCTAACAGCGGACTCTGGCTGAAACCAGAAATGGTAGAGATTGTCTCGAACCCGCGATCCACATCTGCTCATGCAGTCTATGATCATAAGGCTTCGGAGTAATTATCTCCAGGAAGACTTGAGCGACCCGGAATTCCGAAATATGAAACGAGATAATTGTTAGATACTCTCGGCTAATCCTCGGTTAGATCGGCGACCCAGGTGCCAGTAGCAAGCACAATTCGGCATAAAGCTTGATTAGAAAAACAAATGCAGTTATCAAGGTTTTAGAAAGCTACTATTCATAGCAACTTGAAAAGAATTCATGCCTCTGATCTGGAAGATCGCCGACTCAGAGGCAAAAGACTACTGGGGCTTGTTTTTCCCACGCTGAGCCCTCGAGCGTCGATGAGCTAGTACGGCTGGAATGGCAACACAACCACAGACTTTCAAGGTTCAGTCCACTTAATTTAGACAATCTTATGACTCTGTTAGAAAGATTTCACTAGCAAAGGGCTGCCGCTGGCCCCTTAGCACGAGCTAGTATGTTCCAAGGTTATCATTCTACTCCAGGTGACTCTGCTAGTACCACCTATAGGCAGTCATACTTGCTACATACTGCTAATTTATTTAACACGGCCTCCACCCGACAATAGTGTTTGTACAAGTAGTACTAGATATTAATGAATTTGCAATATGGCTAGGTACCACTACTAGTATTAAATTAGGGGTGCATTGAAATACGAAAGGAGTCAATCCGGAAACCTGAAGGACTCGGGAATTTGATTAGGATAGAAGCATTCAGATGACACAGTATGGCAGTAGGTTCTGAGTGAAACGAACGTGCCCCTGATCCACATGTGTAAGTTTTAGTCTTTCAATCAAGTACTTCAATATCTGAATTAATCGAGTATCCGTGTAGACCTGACGCCCTGGTCCCATTCAGATCAGCAGCGATAGCATCCACAACCCGGGAGCCTCTTAATGTTCCAAAAGTTGCTTCCTATAGATACTAATACTAGTACTAGTGTATAACTCAAGATCGGCTATTAGCATCAATGTAATTTGATAGTAGGATCAGATTACTATTCTGTCTCTAAGCACCCTCGTGATTCTTCTCAACATTCAAAGGAATGACGCGTGATCAATATAGAGTGCGGTATCCTGCTATTATTAGCTGGTTATTGCTAGCTCATTAACTATGGCTGCTGGGTGTACTAGAAAATGTGAAATTTATATGGGCTGGCTTAAATGTTGGTGGAGAAAACATCTTTATTGGGACTATGCTTACTCTTTGGACAGTTTAAATGCTCCTTTGTGGCACCTGGAAAGGGGCGGCTTTCAATTTAATAGTGAGTATACTAATTACTGGGTCCCTGACCACGAAATGGAAATATGTGGTCATGCTACTGTCGGCGCAATCTGGTTACTCGATGAAATGGGGAAACTTCCATCGAGTGAGGTACAGATTTCTACGAAATCGGGGATTGTCGATGCTAAAGTTTTACAATCGGTTAAGGTCAGTGGGGAGAAGAAAGAGTTAGGAGAAATTAATTTTAATTCTACTGATACGGGTGTTCTTCTTTCGCAGCCTAGGGGTATGGTTGAAGGATTATCTTTTGCAGAGGTCGTGAGTGGAATACTTTGCGGCATTTGGTCTTGGATTAGATGATACAGCTTTTGGGGGCAAAGTCCAAAATGCGTGTACTTTATGAACAAATAATCCCGCTTCAATCTTGGTGAATTTTGGACTCTGCCCAGGTGTTCCTCCGTTTCAAGAGTCTGTTCGTGCTGTTTTGAGAGGATCGGTTCGACGGGGTTGTATCAGTATGTTGTTGTTGATTCGGGAAAACAGGTTGTTCGGGCACGTCAGTTTCCAAAGAACTCGGGGTATTTGGAGGATCCAGCCTCGGGGACTGCGGTCGCTGCACTTTTTTTGGTCTTTTTGATGGTGGGATTGAGAGGTTTCAGTCAGGGAAGGATAAGTCTGTTTTTGTTTGTCAGGGTTGGAATATGGGAAGACCTTCGAAGATAGAGGTGCGGTTTCGACATACTAGTAGTGGTGCTTCTGATAATATTATTGGTTGTTGGGTTTCTGGGAGAGTTAAATAGATGGCTTGAACTTGAAGCTGCAAGTAATCAATGCAGTATATCCTAGAATACTATAGTCTAAGCTGCTACTATCTAGAATAATTGTGGTGAAATTGCATGGTCCTAGTATTCGCAATATCAAACCACAACCTTGATTTTTCAATCAATAACTGTACATTGAATAGCTGCCTGCACCCTCTAGATACTGCAGATCATTGCAAAAGTAAAATAGTAACAAAACCAAGCACTTCAAGTAAGTCAACAAGTGCTTGTCTGATGACTCGGACGCTTTCTACTCCGAGTCCGTACAAAAATACCATTTTCAGCCTCACAGCCTACAAAAATAGAATTGACAACGGGAAGCCCCAATTTCTCGACCAATCAAATTTCTCTATTTCGCCCGACCGTTCTAGCGTCATGCTATTTCTGTTAGTATTAGTTGCTCTGCCGCGCCCTCCCTTGTCGTTGCTGCCCGTCACTCTTCAACTCCCGAAGTCTTCGCCAGCTGACAGAGAACACCGACGATTTCGCCAAACATTGAAGTGGCGCACCTTGAGCGACTGAAGAAGCAGAATATCTTGCGATAGTGGCGTCGGTTTGCCGTCCCTTATCGGTATAGCACGCCTCTCTTGTTTACACCTTGTGACCAAGTAGCGCTTAGCGCAGGTATTATAGGACAGTGCATGATTGGATAGTAATAAAGAGGATAGCCCTCCAATATAGTTTCCCTATACCAGAATGGGACTGTGGTGCTGCGACATTGCCGAGGGTCGTGGTTTCGGATCAACGGCGGATCCAGAAACGAAGGCTGCCCTTCAGCGCCATGTAGAAATCCAAAAATATCTTACAGATGAAAAGAAAGAGTGGAATAGGGTCTTCAAAGCGCTTTTGCTGGGTACGTGGTTCATAGACGCGTGTGATTGTGATCCTCCACTAACAATAGTCCAGGTGCCCCAGGCTCGGGAAAGTCGACTGTAACAAAACAAATGCGCATTATCTACTCCACAGGCTTTTCCGAAGATGAACGACGTCAGGCTCGTCCAGTCATATTTGCGGACTTTTTGAAATTTTTCAAAATTTTGCTATATTCCATTGATTCCGAAGGAATTGTATTCGGCACAGAGAGTGTAAAGGTAGTTACACATTATCAATCCTGGTTTTCGTCGTCATTTCTTTGATAATAACTTATTATAGCCGTCTGTCAACTTGATTCAAAGCACCGAACCTGGTGATATGTTGGATCAAACTCTTTGTGATGCTATGAAAGATGTGTGGCAGGATCCAAGTTTTCGTCAAGCTGTCTCAGGAACACAGACCTTGGATATTTATGAAAATCTACTTTAGTAAGTAGTCTGGACTGGCTGAATTGAAGTCATTATTAATTAACTGTTTTATCTAGCTTCTATAACTCTATTGATTGCCTTGACGATCCAGATTGGCTTCCCAGCAATCAGGATATGGTTCAGGCACAGTCGACAGCGATTCAGCCTGGAGTCTCCGCGATCTCCGAATTCTCTTTCAATCTACCCGAGAGATCTCGAATGACTTGGAACATGATTAATGTTAATGACTCCATATCAAAGCGAAAGTGGATGCACTACTTTGACGACATTCATGTTATACTTTTTGTAGCTTCATTATCTGATTACGATCAATATTTGATTGAAGATTCCAGCCAGGTATGTCTGAACCTCTTAAGTCTCTAATACTCTGTCTGATATCGCTTTCTGATCCCTACTTAGACCCGAATGCACGAAGTTATGGTTCTATTTGACTCGTTAATCAACAGCCAACGGTTTATGAACAAACCCGTTATCCTATTTTTCAATAAATGCGATCTCTTCAAGAAGAAAATCGCCGTATCACCGCTCTCAAAGCATTTCCCGGATTTTGAGGGATCAGATACCGACGTATCAGCCCCCTTCCATTATTTCGAAAATAGGTTTCAAAAACTAAATCGAAATCCGGGACGTCAAGTTTACCCATATCCCACTACTGCGACTGACACTAAGTCAATGGGATTTACCATGGGAGCTGTTCATGATACGATGATGTCAGAAAATATTCCCATGCTTTTGGGCGTATCACGTTGAAAGGAATCGAAGTAGTATTATAGTCCTTCATTCCCATATATCACATTGATAAAACTTACTCTACTACACATGTACCCTAATTACTATGTGAGAAAATTTCAAATATTGCTCGCAGCTAGTGGTACCTGCTACTACGATCTAGTTCTGTAATCTCTAAAGAGCTAGACTTCTCTAGGTGCCAGTGGCGTATGTGATAGTAGTAAATTAATTTTAAAGGCATATTTTTAAACGACGTCGCGGGATACTAACTATTATTACTTACGCTTCCAAATCTATCTAAGATATATACTGAGCGTAAATATTCTGGATCAATAGCAGATATTCCGTAGCTGTAGGGAGGGGGCAAAAACCGACAGATCAAGAAAAAGAAAGGAGAGGGAAGGTCGAGAGTGATTTACTGCCACGCACGGTGGCGTGCATAGCACACCGTGCTAAACGTGATTCATATAGCGTTAATTCGGCCCTACTTTCACAACACAAAATCCGATATGGTGTAGTGGCTAACATCGCTGTCTCTCACACAGCAGCCGGGGGTTCGATTCCCCCTATCGGAGTCATTCTTTTGCCTTTTTAATCTTTTTGTCTTGCTGAATGAAGCGAAGAAAATTCAGTCACCGTGGAATGGGAACGAATCCACTTTTATCTGTGTGGATCAACTTAATTTCTGCCTTAGGCAGTGGATCCCACCTGCGAGAATCCCGGCCAATCACAGACTATCGATGGACAGTACTACTATAACTATGTGTGCATCCGTAGTCGAAAGCGATACCAAATCAGGGGATTGATTACTCGTTAGTACACACTCGAAAAGGGATCAAGGCGATTCATCTGTTCCTAAGTAGTAACTTGATTGATTGAAACAGTAGGTGGCTGATTAGAGGCTGCTAAGTTCTTGCTCATACAGGCTCAGACACTTATTCCGCCTTTTTGTTCAATATCTTCCATTCTTGGATTAAGATAACAATGGTTATAACATACTAGTAAGTCATAAATAATACTTCCTGACGACACCTGAAGCGCTAAAAAAGGAAAAACGAAGCTCTCCGACCGGTAGAAATGTTCAGCTGGACTAGTATAAACTTAGGTGGCTTCCAAGGTTGGTCAAGGTCACGGTTATGGACATGCTACTAGTATAATACATTAGTGGTCATCATCACCACCACTGGCATCCTCATTCTCATCGTAAAGTTCCTCCTCAAACAAGTCTTCGCCTGAAGGTTCCAGACTCATCAAACCTCATATCCTTAACCGCAGGCCTGGCAGACTTGATCTGTCTCGTACCAGTCTCCAAAAGAAGTAGAGGGTCCTCAGATCGATTTGTGAGAGTGGCGCCATCCATAAGTGACTTGTGGTAGTCATGGCCAAGTTCCTCAACAAGCGCGAGCAGCATCAATTGATATTTTTGGGCAGATATCTGCCCGGTGCTCCCCAGAATGGCTTGCCATCTTCTTCTTTCATCATGTTGATGGCCTCTGGGCCACTCTGAGAGTCGTGCTGCCAAGCGTTCCTTAAAAGTTGGATAACGTAGTGAAAGTACAGATGTCTGGCGGCCGGACGGAAGTCTGAACGGAATTGCAAGGGTCGCCCATCGAGATTCCTGTACTTGAGTGGTGACGAGCGCGAAATCGGGACGTCCAGCTTGTTCCAAGTCTGGTCTAGTAGTACCTCCGTAGTATTTTGAGATTGCGGACATCGCTTTTCAGCCAATCGAAGAGTCCTTTGATCTTGGAGCGTTTGGGGAGGTCTGGGACAATGGCCAGTTTTCCAGAATCAAGCACTCGAGGTATCTTGAAATTTCTCAACATTATGACAACAAGAATCCCATTCCGCGGAGAGAAAAGCACTTTGGAGCACATCCACCTGGGCAGAGGTCTAGCAAAAAAAATGAATGACAATAAGAACTTGAAGTTGATTCCAATTTCACCTTTATTTACGCTTACTAACTACTACTGTTGATTCCTTCCCCGTGGGTTGAAAAGGCAAACCACTGGGATGCAAGTCAACAACCTGTAAAGTATCAAGATAATATTTATACTACTAGTACTAGTATAAATAGTACCTAGGTATAGAAAAATTAAGATGCTACTAGTACCTAGTAACCCTGGAAAGAGGCAAGAGGGACAGCTACCTGGGCAGCTATCTACTACTAGGTACCAGTTCAAGTTACAGGAAAGTCTTCTCTCGAGGTTCAGTTGGTAGGCAGTAATTTTACTTAACTGACAGTGGCAATTCACTGGTGCTTAGAAAAGCATCGCATAGATTACTAGTAGAACTGAAATTGATTTACTATAGTTAAATCTTCAAGTTCATTGTTGGTCTGGTATGAAACCCGACGTCGAACAGTTCAATATTGAATATTTTCGAATTTGAAAGTACCAAGTAGTGACGAAAGATAGAAGCGTCGAGGACTTGAGTTTGTTGACTGTAGTAAAAGAAGAAGCAAGATGGATGCATAGACGGACAATCGGGTAGTTGAAGAGAAAGGGGGGTTCAGGGCGGGTCACCCAGTGGGGTATAGAGGTCAGTAAGCGATATCCAACTTGAATGATTTACTAAGCCCACAAACTGCAGCCAAAAGGGCCACCTGGCTGACAATGGTACCTTAGGTACTGTTTGAGCCTCAAGCAACAGGCTCATTCTTCTAAAAGTGGAGAATGAAAGAGATCTCAAACAGCGAAGTAGATGGAAACCGAAGTACCACTGTAGTTACTCTATTCCAACAACTTGCGTCTTCGATTTTTTTTTTGAAAACTTTGATACTACCAGTCACTAAGAATTTAAATGCGATATTTATTCGACAACAATCTTTTCGAAGACGAAATCCCAGTGGTTTTGGAGTCTGGATTGATGCCGTGTTCTTGGACGTTGTTTAATGCAACGAGAGTATACTAGTAGTTGAAGGCGAGAAACAAAATTGAAAACTTGAAGCTATTAGGTACCTAGTTTGTAGTACTAATGTCTTTCAAAGTTCTCTGAATTTCAAGTTCCAGTTGCACTACCTAGTGGTACTACTTATATATTCCCATACTACAATCTGGAGTACTGAATGATGTAAGTCTGTCTTTGGATCACATTTTGTAATATTTGATCTCTCCACTGTGTACTCAATTTCACGTGATTGATCATCTTTTCACCGATTGATTAATGAGCGCAGTGGTCTGTTTTCATATTTTCTCTGGGTGTGATGGGAACGCAAAGATCATACACGAAGACCAAAGGGGCCCCAGATTATGATAGCCCGGAGTTCTGGGATACTCGCTTTGCCATAGGTGGTGATGTAGGCGAGTGGTTGAACTCGGGCGATGTCTTGATAGACACCGTTTTGCTGGACCTCGATGACCGAGCACATTTACGTTCTCCAGACCAAGCGCCGCGTGTATTGCATCTAGGGCCAGGCGTTTCAGAACTGGGATCTAAATTATGTGACGCCTTGGTAGGACGGCAATGGGCTGGCAATGGCATTGTGGTGAGTTCGGATCATATTCCGCCCTTGACACGACACTAACTAAGCAAAACTCACTGAAAAAGAATGTCGACTTTTCTTCCGAAGCCGTTCGTCTCGGCCAAGAATCTGAGCGAAACAACACGCCCCAACATTCCATGCATTGGCAACGCGCCGATCTACTTCTCTGGAGTCATGTCGCGTCCCTGAAGCCTTTCGCTCCCTTCGATGTGATCGTCGATAAGAGCACAAGTGACGCGATCGCCACATCCGGCGATCGTCAGATATCATTGTCGGCATCCGAAAATTCGGAACTCTGCCCAACTATACTACGCGATGTGATTTGTGACAACCCCAGTGACACCGTCACCGTGACCTTGTCTCCGGTAGAGCTGCTTGCCTTGAATCTCATTCCTCTGACACGAAAAGACACCACCTGGATTTCTATGTCTTATTCGACCCTTCGATTTGATCAACTTGATTATCTGCATAGATACTGGAACCTGCGCTCTCGTACTGCAGTGAAGGCACCCGCTGGTCCTGTTTCCGAGTCCTCTGCTCATACCCCGGACGTGTTTCACTGGGTCTATATTCTTGACCGCAAATAATTGACAATACTGCCCATGAATCTAGAATTTTCATTCTAGTTCGAAGCTGAAGACTTTTTTCTTTCTTTTGATACTAGAATATTCCGACTGAGATTCCTAACCTCGCTACTGGCCACGACGAAAATCGATCTCAAGATTGCACATGTGGAATAGGAGAATTTTGCAATCAGAAAGTTCATGTTCATTCCCACTGGCGTCTCCAAAACAACACGGATCTATGTACACTTCTACCTAGACTGCCCACCAATCGGCCTAGGCCTAGATCCCACTCTGTTGCTTATTCCATAGATCAGCAGCCGAGGTTAATGGCTGGAGGTTTCTTGATTAGCCTACATCACCTTTTCCTTGCGAGAGGGGCAGAGAGAAGGGGTATCTCGACATACCATTGGCATACAGGGCGTATGAGTCGGCATTCAGCACGGCCTGGCTGCTGCTAAGGGCGGTGGCGGCTGCATAACCATAGCCGAGGTCATCAGTGCCAGGGCTATACACACCAGGTGCATGGGTGAACTCGTGAAGGGTGGTGGTGGCCTGGTCTTGGTCGTGGCAAGTACTGGTCAGAGCCGACAGATACGTATAGTAGATGTCGCAGTTGGCAATGATGTTCCGCGAAGGCAGAGTGTATGCCAGAACGTTAGTCTCACAGTATCCGTAAGGGTCGCTGCAGTAGTAAGTGGTTGACCCGGAGCTGGCCGACTGCGCCTCATTCGCCACGGCTGTTAGTCGTGCCGCAACCACTGAACGAGTCGAGCTAGAGGTGGTCTTGAAGTATTCACTGAACTTGGAGGCTGATCCAGATTTGGCTGCGGTAGCAGCAGCGTTGGCCAGCTTGACAGTGTTGGCCAGTGCCTTGTCGAGGGCTGTTTTGCGACTAGTATTGCTGCAGCTTTCCTTGGTGCGACGGTCTAGCGGCTTCAGCGCCTTGGAAACTCTGGAAGCTTTTTCGCCATCTACATCGAGCTTCAAGTCGTTTGAGCTGTAGGGAATGTAACCAGTCACGGCTCCATCGTTGACCACAGGCACAAGGCCAGTTGATCGCAGAGTTACAGCTCCTCCGCTAGAAAGATCGGCAGTTGTCGCAACATCAAACTCATCCTCCAAGGTTTCACCGGCACCTAAGGTTGTAAGGGAATCCGAATCTAGGCCCTTGAGTTGGAAGCGACGCTTAATGCCGTCGAAAGTCACCTCACTGTCTGTACGAAGAAATGTTAGACACTTCTTGAATGTTGACTCGCGGATTATTTGCAAGGAAGAAAGCTAACTTACCATCTTGATAGATTGCAACCTTCTTCACCGGAGCGCTGTCACGGAAGAAATTGAGATGCACAAAAGTGACATTCTCAGCGCCGGTGTTTTTAACGACAGCTTTGATGCGAGTGTCGCTCACGTGGCTTAAGGTGACATCTAGAGCGGACACCTTCTCGGCATCAACAGGCATCGCATACACATGTTGTGCGAGGGCCAGGCAGGCAGCTGAGATGGCAGTAAAACGCATCGTGGAAGAGAAGATGAGATTTGGGATAAAATGGCCTTATAAAATCACTTGAATCTCGACCCTTGCTCTCGATGATACCTAGGTAGGAGCCCTGGAGTTGAAGTTGCTTGAGATGAGAATCCTTTATTTCCAAGGTCGGATGCTCTGATTTATACTTATTTTGAGACCATGATAGCAAGGCTAGTACTAAAATCACCCCAGGGCTACCAGTAGTGTGTCGAAATTCAAGCAGAAGAAGCCCGCTTGAACTCTGCAACAATTGAAGGGTCAAAGAAAGATTAGCCCCGGACAGAACGTGGTATCTCCGCGTGCAGTATCAGCAGAGGTGATTGTCGACTTTCTATCGCCATTGTGAAGCACAATTCCTGCTGCAAGAACACGGACATCACCCTAAAGGAGCTCTAGATAGCTCGAAAGGCTTCAGCATCAACGGGAATCGACCTGGATGGGAAATTGTTCCATCTCTTGGCCCGGCGGAGGCCCGTTTCGTTAAACAGTATTTCCGAAATCGAATGAGCTCCGGGGAGAGCATGCCAGAAGATTGGAGAAAGCCTGACACGATGTTGAGGGAGCGATCTAAATTGCATCAATTGGTCGAGGGATAGACAGGTCATTATCTCCGGGACCCTACCAAGACTTGACGATGTAACAGCCGTTGACTCGCGGAAGGGATCTCATGTGTGTTGTACATGATGTGCTCGATACCGGAGTGCAGCCCAGCACTCCAATAGGTCAATGAGACACGCTAGTCTGCCTTCTCTCTCAAGATTAACCTCCAGGATTTTAACAACCCCAGCTGTTCAATGGAGAAAAGCCGATTGCCCCAAACTGCCAAGATGCCAAGTTTCGCGTTGGCGTCGCGGAGTCCGGCGCCAAGAAGAACAAGATACCACCCAAGATGCGCCTTGAGTCTTATGTTTCGATAGAGGGCTGACTGCTGCTTAAGTGGCTTTGTGGCAATGATTGGAGACGGTGTACACATCCACTGCTGCCGATAAACTTTTGCAGAAAGTCTTGAAGCTGATCCTGAAGATGACAAAATCACGGCCAAGTCGGCGGAGAGGGGAGGGTTACACGCCACCAGGAGAGAAAAGCGCCACTAGACCCTGTGGCACAACTTGGCCCCGCGTTAGAAGGAATCATTGGACGCGAAGGAAATTCAGAAGCGGGAAGCAAGCCAAAATGGTCCATTTCTTCAATTTATCTCATGCTCGCTGCTGCGAAAGATACATTGACCTAATGCCCAGGTGTGCTGCTTTCTCACACCATCAATCTATTCTTAGTGAATTTAACAAATTGTTAATTGGAGCGCAACTGTCTCAACCCCAATAGATTTCAGACTCCTTCAAAAGATTCGTTTGCAAATCAACTGCATACAAACCCGTAATGCATGTTTCTTTGGACATTCAGGTCAGCCTGGCCTCCCAGGCGACAAGCCTGCAAGCATCGCTACTATCTCTTCCCGTGCCGCTCAAAATATCGATTCACAACCCCGCTGAAGCTCCAGTGACACTTCTCACATGGAATACACCTTTTGATCTTAATGCCGGAGTACTAGGTGTATTCGAGATATGTGATACCGGAAGTGGTCAAACGGTCCCTGTTGACAAGATCAAAGTATCAAGAAAATTGCCGGCAACTTCGGAAGACCTGGTCGAGATCCCGGCGGGTGAAACTGTTGACAGGGTTATAAAGCTTCCCATATTCCAACTAGAGGAGGGCCATCAATACTCCATTCAAGCTCAAGGAGTTTGGCATGCCGTATGGGATATGGCTTTAAACGACGTGACTGCATCGCAGCTCGCCGATCTGACGGGAGCTATCCGCGGGGAGTTCCAGTCAAATGTTGTGTTTGTGACAGTCGACTGAGCCGGACCATTTGTCTTCAATGCACCGCTCGCTGGAAAAGTGCCGGGATAATTACCTCAGATATGTCTACTAGTGTAGCAGTACTGGTACTAATTGTGGTACCTATCCACCTGAGAAGGTCAATTCACAAGTGTTGTCGGTAGTACTTATGTATAATATTCTTGCTTTGCAGAATAGTAGTTCCTATCTCATCTCATTATAGTTCTTGATATCGGAAATATAATAAAATTAACCTATTGTGGCGAAAGGGGAAAATGTTGCTGGAACTGGTAGTACTCAAGCTCTCCCTTCCAAGGTTTTGGTAAACTAATCATCGAATCAACGAGATACGTAGGTAGAAGTAAGAGCAATCTATTTCTATAAATTACCCCAAACCTTCACTCACAACAACATTAGAAAACATCTATCCGGCCTAATCAAAACCCCATAAAAAGCCAAATTATGAAAGAGCATTCGATCAAAGAGGATGCACAGAGGGTTTTCCGTGTGCTCCAAAATGGAGGGGTCGCGATTATTCCCTGTAATGTTGGATATGCAATAATCTCAACCAATGCCGAAGCCCTGAATCGTATTTTGGTCGCGAAAAGAAGACAGCAACACAAACGTCACGCTATGATCGGAACATACGCTCTTCATCGCGAGATTCATGTGCTTCCTCCACATGAGGAAGATATGGTTAGACTATTGACAGTCGATCTGGACCTCCCTCTTGGCATTGTTGCGTCTTATGACATTGACCATCCCATTATGAAAAATATACCCCCAGAAACCTTGACTCGGAGCTCCATGGATGGAACATTGTCGATGCTTGTCAACGGTGGTCAATTGCAAGACGAGATATCTCGGTTGGCCTCTCAAGAAGGGCTTCCTTTGTTGGGATCATCTGCTAATATAAGTGGAACGAGTACTAAAACGACCGTTGAGGATATCGAGGATGGTATAAAAAGTGTTTCAGATATCACAATCGACTACGGACGACAGAAATATAGCCAGCCGAGGCCTTCATCTACCATGATTGATTTTACGAATCATAGACTGCTACGCTACGGGGCTTGCTACGAAGTTATACAAGATGCCCTTCACAGATTCTACAGAATAGAGCTTCCTAGCGACCCTGGAAGAAATTCTCTGTTCTCCGGTCATATTGCAGCATCAAAGGAGCGACATTGGTGATAGTAAGGCTGTATTTTGCTTGAGAGGTAAAGAAGAAAAACGACCACACAGATTCAAACAGATCCCATGAGTTTGAAAGTCAAAACTGCAAATTTCAAGAAACTTCAAATACGACTTTGGTGTGACAAATCACATGCACTAGATAGTCTCTTCTTCTGAGTCTCACTATCCAGTCTAGTAAGTGCTATTATGTCTCTGAAGGATAAATCCGTATTGCCTTGCTGTATTTCGATTATCCTGTAGTAGTATTCCAAGGCTGAGCTCGTGAAGACTGAACCTTTCCATTCCAATGTGAAGTTAAAATTGCGAGAGTACTAATACTACTAGTACTAACTATTGTGGTACTAATTACCAACTTCAAAAGCCTTGCAATGGCGCTGAGACGTGGTTGATGGTAGTTAGTAGTTATATGTTCAAGAAAGTGATATACATCATGCTAACAAGTTGTTCAACTGAAGCACCGACGGTGAAATCATAGACTCGGATTCCCAGCTTATCTTTTTGTAAGGGCTCAAACACATAGATAAACGACCTTGGCAGTGATAAATCACTCCATTCTACTACTCGTACTAGTTCAACTTTAGATTTGAGTAGTTAGTTGAAGAGGTTGATGGGTTACGGGCATTGAACCAAAAGTCCAATTATCCCAAGATGCAACAAAACTATTGCTATTATCAACTAATAAACCGGGGGTCTTGATACTATAATACTGTATAATTGGAAGATTGCGAATACCTCAGACTAGTAGAGTTCTCGACGGCTCCTTGATACTGCATATTGCGTAGTGACAATACTTGATAAACACAGTAAACCCTAGCATCCGGGATGAAGAATCATACTAAATAACCCGACCGTATGTTGTTTTATACTTCCGATGACCGGCTTTATTTGCCCAAAAGAAATTGGTAATGAAGAGTTTAATGTACTGTCACACGCCAAGAGTGCCAGCTGTACCTCCCGAATGACTGTAACCCCTGTGGGTGTCCACCGATGCTGGATTGGAAGCTATTAGTACTATACTATCAAAGACTGGGCAGTATCAGGGATCCTAACAGTCAGAGACAATGCTGCTAATCAATTGGCCATGGTCAAGAAATTCCTGTGTAGAAATCGAATCTGTAAAACTTGAGGATGTGAGATTTCAATTCCAAATAGAACACTACAATTTGTAGTAACATTGCTAAATGTCATACCGAAGCTTTGAATCATTGCACACTGTACTAGTACTATGCCAGTACTTAGATCGTGCTGCACTGGACCGACCCGAAAGCCAGACTAGAGAATAACTCTGAATAATTCAAGTTTGAACTAAACATATTGCACGGTGACGGTATTCCCGGTGACAGAGCTTGAAGTAAGGACTGAGTTATCTTGTTCAATATCGATGAGGGTTGCATCTGATGGTCCTACGGTAGAACCATCGTCGGTAGCCTCAGCATTCGAGAATGTGATTGTTCCGAAATTGGCGAAAGGAACCAGAGAGTTATTAGACTCGAAATCCTCCACGATCCACTCTGCATTGTATTCGCAAAGATCGCCATCAACGCCACCATTGAACGTATGAGTTACAGATTGTCCCGTTGAGAGGTTTTCAACTGTGGCGGTACCCGCTGTGAGTGATGTGGCATCGACTGTAACCTTGATGACATTTCCAGCTGAAATACTGATGTCGCTGAAGTCATAGGCGTAATCTGGATACCATTCGTACCATGCATCATAGGACACAGATGATCCTTGTATGCAAAAATCAATTCCGGTTTGTAGAATGGCCGTGCTGCAGGTATCCCCATCAATTCCGACCCAAGCAGAAGCGCAGTATTGTTTTGAGGAAGATCCTCCAGTGGGAACCTTTGGGGTAGGGACGGTGAACTCTGCTGTCACAGCGGTATATCCAGTACCAATAAGAACAGCACCAGCCCAGTTGGAGCTATACTCTTCTTTCGAAGTTGAGTTGAAATGAAGAATATTGCTGGTTCCAGGCTTGTAAGGTGGATGGCTTTGCCGGTCACCAAAGGTACGGGATATGCGACGATTTGCGTGGCGAGCTTGACGTTCTCCCGTAAGAGGGGCCGCAATGGCTAGTGCTGCAAGAAACACACTTCCAAAGATGCTAGTGGAGAATTTCATTGTCTTCTGCCGCCGGAGTTTGTTTCAAAAGTGCTCAAATGTGTTTGAGATAAGGCAAAATGAATAAGAGGACTCGGATGAGCGTGATATCAGAAGCAGTTCAGAAAAACCGAGAGCTCTGGGGGTTCAAAGAGGAGTTTTAATTTGAAGTTTCAAAACGGGAGTACAATTGTAGTACCAAGTGGTAGAATCAGACTGAGTCTTGGTAGGTAGTAGTTGTAACTGCCACTGCCAGGTTAATAATGCTTCCAATTCATGGGTTCCGAATCTACCTTTATATACCCCAGCTGCCTCGAGTACTACTAACTACTAGGTGAATGCCAGTCTTTCAAACACTTTGTAACGGCCAGGCGGAGTAAATGCATAGTATCTAGAGTATCTAGTCTGTAGGAGCCACTGGCGTATTAGTGTCGGGCTTATCTTCTTAGAGTGCTTATTCAATGGTAACATGGGCATAGTATAGGTATCCCACGGGAACATTACTATCGTTCCTGCGAGAAGACTGCAATAGACCCATGCCGGTATCATGTTACGCCGTCGGAGACCGGTGGCTTAACCTGTTAGTCTGAATTTCCGAAGAGGATTGCATCGGCGTGCAGATATCGGAGGAAGAAGCGCTGCAGCTCACGAGGCGCAATTATGCAAACCAGATTGGGTCTAGATATCATGGCCATCCATTCAAGCTTCAATTGCCCCCACGGGGCGTGTTATACCGTCTGATGACCTGGCTATCCTCTTTGAAGTCCCTCGAATTTTGGTTGAGTTAAAAGGAAATATTAGTGTATCGGCGAAAAAAGACTATTGACTGAACCTAAATACGAATTTACATCAATATTGGTCAGACTTGCGTTGAGAGGATGTGCTGATGAGACTTTTAGAAACTCCCTCAGTTCCAGGTATTTTATCATCAAATGAACAGTTGGATGATGTGAATGGATGAAGGGCGCTTTGAATTTATTGATCCAACCTTGGAACTATCTTGTGACTGCAAAGCGGGGATTTTCCAGCGCCAACAACAGCCAGCGATCTCCAGAATCTGCCAAGTGGCAGTCTGCGCTAATACCAGCGCCACTACACCAATAGCATTTTGGCCATAGAGACAAGCATGTGCACAATACTCCTAGCGGAGAACGAAAGCGGAGCAGAAGGAAGAAAGAAGTAAAGGTCGGTGTTTATTGGTGTACTACGCCTTTGGAAGCCGGCTCATATCTTGATAATAGAACCTCTGCGAATAATTGAGGGCAAGGATCGGCGCTGCAGAAGTAAAATGAAAACGCAGGAAATCCCGTAGACAATATGAGTCAAGTCGTGCGCGATGTCACTGTGGCGTTCATTGGCACACACTTGCGGAGGAGCTAAGTAAAGCCCCACCGAGCAATGGGGACGGCGATGGTCAAGCTTTGTCCAAGCAATAATGCTGAGAATTCTTTAGTACGACCGGCAAATCCAATACTCGTTATAGGTAGGTGGGTGTTACTAGGCTCGATCATACTACGAGTATAAAAACTTGAACTATACTTAAAAAAACCACTATTTTGATGGGCTGTGATTCGAAGGGCTTATAATAAATTGATATTAATACTCTAGAGTATCTAATAATTCTTAAGGTCGGAAGTTGGAGTAGTTAGTAGTATCTTTAGTTTGAGTCAGTCATCAATGCTCAGTGCCCATGTAGGTGGCCCTAGAACGCGTCGGCAGTCCTGAAGGGGCGCGGAGAAGAGTACCTATTCTAAGTCGGATTAGCAGATGGTAACTTTACTAGTAGTAAACATCTCCAAGGGCTGCATCGGAATAAATTGCGTTATCTTCTCAACCTCAACATCCCCTCACTCGAGGCTGGCACTAGAGCAAGCGAGCTCTAGATCGTGTCATTTCAAGGATATGACTGGCATAATATGACGATCCCACGGCTACAGTACCCTCCGTGGTTAGATTAGGGTAGGCCTACCCTACATTGTAAGGGGAAGGCGAAATCGAGATAAGATAGGGGCGGGAGATGGCACCAGATGGGATGTACGGAGTACATAGTGCCAGGTAAGCTGCAAAGGAGTATTAAGTCCCACAACTTGGAAGTTCAAAGTTCTCGGCCCTCACTAGCGCACTAGTAGCGGGGTGATTCTGATTGTGATTGAATTCTTGAATGGTAGTAAATTACAGTACCTACCAGGTAAGAATACTAGTAATTATCAATGGATTTCAGAGTTCCTTTCAAGTTGCTATCGTTTAGTATTTCCACAGCTACTACTCCCGCTAGCCTTTCAAGGTTCCTCCTGGGTTCTCTGATCTCCAACCGAGGGTAAAACTTGGTTTGTAGACTCGCCTTCCATGCTATTCAAAATCCCGCCATCCTGCGCTAGTACGCTAGTAGTAGAACTAAACATGTTGGAATGCAGCCCATTGAAATGACACGAAAAGCTCAGGCTGCATATGCTCGATGTATCACTGCAGTCATTCTGATGATGTTCGCTGATGGCTGGAGTTTCTGGTCATTGGCTCTTGTCTGCGCCCCTGGGGGTTGGTGTAGTCCAAGCGATTGCTCATACTCAGGTTGGACTCCAGTTCTAGTATCCGACACATCCCGTACTAGTATCAGCTCAGGGAGGTTGGCATTTCTTTCGAACTTGTGGCAGATCTGACAGATCTTGAATGGTCACACGAAAGAGAAAATAATATCAAGATCAGAAACCTTTTTTTTTGGAAATTTGAGGGACGACTTCTGATTGAACCTGCTACCTAGGTAGCAAAAGTAGCTGAGTTCTATCAAGTCAAGCCAACCATATAGGCGTCTAGTAGATCCTGATCAGACTGGATACTTGGGTTATCTCCGCTGAATTGAAGAAGTTCATCTATGGTGGAAGAACCGCCCATTGGATATTGATCATCCGATGAAATAAGCTTCGAAATGGTCCGAGTAGTGCTAGCGGTGTCCCATGAATGAAGGCTTTCTGGAGTTGGAAGCGTGTCTGCGAAAAAGCTAGTAGTATCGTTTGGAATCTTGGGACTTGTGGATGTGAATTTCATGATACTTTTCGGATCATGCAAGCCGGGGGCCTTGCATGTTTCATCGGTATTTGTCGACTGTCGACCAAGCATGGTATTGGATTCCTCAGTCGCATGGACAATGCCCGAGCATTCTGATTCTGGAATTCGAGGTAGCAGTATGTCCGGTGAAATTGGAGTCTCCACACCGTCCGTCTCCTGGAATTTGTAATTGAATTGATTTTGCATATCAGCGTTCCGCCTTTGCGGAAACAAAGGTTTCGGCGTCTGTTTTAAGGTCGGAAGCCCGGTTGAAGGACCGCATGGCGTCATAGAAGAAACTGTCGATAGTTTCATTCGCATTGTCACTGTCGCCATGGCCTTGAGCGATGTAATTGACTTTCTTGCAAAACTGCATTCGTATTGTAGAGTAGAGAGTCGATTGATTGCAGCAAGAGACGAGTAGTCGAGGCTCCTAGAAGTCTGATTTCATCAGAATCATTGAAAAAGTCACTACTGGTATTACTGAGAGAAGAGTACTAGGATTTCTTACCAACTTTTGTCGAACCAACTGTGAATTCCAGATAGTAAAGAAGAGGAGACTGCCTGAATGACAATTTAGCACTGCCAGAACCAGCAATTCATCGTTACAACAATTACCTGACAAAAATATCTCGTGGGCGGTAATGTAGGGAGAAGTATGACACCCTAGGTTCTGCATCATACGGTGAAGATGAAGTGCATTTGAACTTGCTTCAGCAACCTGCATGCATATCCAGTCGACTTCTTCCAGTGCATCTTCTAAGGCTCGATGGGAGGTCTCATCATTGATCGCTAAGATATGAACGAGGTCGGGCGGTACTTGCACACTCCACCGATAAAGGGCGATTATTGATTGCCAAAAGTCCAGCTCCATCAGGATCCTTTCCGAGTGAAGCGTGGAAGATGGCATAGAAAACTTCCAGGTTTCAAGTTTTGAATGCATATTCTTCCTCCAGGAACGAAATGAAGGGAACCTTTGAAGAGGCGTCGGTATCTTTCGGTCGGAACTTTTGTTTATAGGACCAGCATTCATGAGTGCATGTTGATATTGAAAAACATCATGCATTTCCGATTGGAGGATACGAAGTTTGAAACGGTGCTGAGCTGCGAATTTATGCCCGCTTCGATGTCCGACACATTCAAAAGTTCCATGCCGGGTGATGAATATGTCCTCTGTAATAGAGGGGAATCGAGTCGTTATAACGTCATCTGGAACTGACAATGGTCGTTGTACATAGGGCGCGATCAATCGATCGAGGCTATATACACACCACCATAGCCGTCGTCTTAAATCGCCTACCCAGTCATCGCAGAACTCTTTGCTTAGGCTGCCCAATCCAGAGTCTACTAGCTCAGGGGAAGTATCATTCTCCGAATAGAGTCGAAGGTCACTTGCAATGCCAACAGCAACATCGAGTAGACTAGCCAGCCTCGGGGAGGTCGGCCTGCAAAGCGAAAAGCTGCAGAGAAGTACCACCGCTTGAAGGAACTGCAAATGGCCCATCATACCCCTCTGTCCTAATAGACCAAGACAGGGCTCCAGACAAGCCATTGCCAAATTATGATACTCTTCTGCATTTTGGAATTGCGATGAAGATCTGGTGCGTTTTCTAGAATGATGTTCTAGAGGCTCAGAACATCTTCCAGAACTTTGAAAGGTCCGATTCGTTTCACCACTGGATTCGAGTTTTGTAGTAGCACCAATAGCAAGCACAATATAGACAAAAAAAAGTTCGTTCTTGGGGCATTTCGAAATCTCAGTCGAATATATTCGTTCAAGAATGTCTTCAAAGTCCGGTCGGTGAAGAACAGGGAGATGAAGATTGGTGCGATTGAAATATTCATGCACCAATTGACTTGCCATCTGTCGGTCTGGTAGCCCCAAGAATGACGCATCGGTAGTAGTATTGCACGTTTTGATACCGAGCAAGGACGAGTGAATCGAATTCTCTTTGCTTGTGATGCAGTCATCACGTCCGTCTTTCCTTACAACATCTATTTTCATATCACTGCTAGAGAGCATGCCATGAACCTCAGAACTCAATTTCTTCTCAAGATCAGCATTATTTATTGAGTTGTCCATGGGCTCAAATGGCCTGTCATCGTGTTCAGGAGACCCAATTGGTGGCGATGGCGCAGAAGTCATCAAAAAGCTAGACTTTTCGGATGACTTCTTCATACTATCACAGGCAAATGCCGGCTTGAAATCGATTTTGTGCTCGAGTAGCTTCTGGCTCAGGTAGCTAACCCTACTTTCCAGGAAGTACACGTAGCTACGTGGTATCTCTTGTTTCGTGATCGGATCATAGCCGACGCATTTGACTTTGGCTTTCTCGCAGGATTGACATTGAGGTAAGTTTTGGTCGCACCTATGTTTCCGCATTCGACATCGATGACAGGCTGATACATTCCGGAAAGATGAAGTTGAATTGAATAATGTTGGGTCACTGGAGAGCGAGTTAGATTCCTCTGTCAATCTTGTCGTATGGACACGGTCGGTTGATTTCGATGCTTTCTGGACTCGGAAATAATTCTCAGTGACAGGAGTACTAGTGGTAGGAGAAGTACTAGTGGTGGCGTGAGAGAAGGAGATACCAATCGGGTCGGCGATCCCATTCAAGTTGGTAGCCGGAAAAGGGGTGGCGGGCATGCTGGTAATACCATGCATTTATTGATCAAGCGATAAATGTTCTAGTAGTACTATGATCGTATAACCATGACACGCTGTGGAAAACCTCCGATAGATAATATACTGAATCATGAAAGTCTAAACAATGAATTTTAAGCTGGGTAAAAAATCCGAGTGAGTTTCGATTCGCGGGAATTTGAACAGCCGAGAGGGCGCTTGAGAGCGTGACCGTAACCAAGAGTTTTTGGGGTAGGGACACCTGCGTATCAGTCCTGGAACTAAGTCCATTCTATGGAAGTGTATTGGCGATCTATCTCATTCGGATATTCAAATGGCGCATTGGGAGTGATTGGGTGGTGTACTCGGGCGAAAGAATCAAGCTTCAAATGTTGGAGTTAAGGATTACTCGATGAAAATTGGGTGGCGTCTCACAAAGTAGCCGTGTAAAGGAAGGGACAAGGTGTTATCTGCCAATTACTCGATTGAAATATGTTAGCTAGGGCTGATAAGAGCAGATGATTGAATCACAAGAGCGTTGGATTACTCGATAGAAATATAATTATGTGCCTAGTTTCGGACATTGTCCGGGCAGATCGGCGATCTTGTTTCCCGCGGAAAGCATAGTTACTACATAGTTACCTAGTAGTTAGGTATACCTAGGCATACATGTGGTTTTCCATGACAAGGTGGCTACTCGTACTTACTAGTGTACTGGCACAGATGCGAGGCTATTATGATGGATAGCTGAATTGAGTAGCTCAATTGAGCAGCTGAACAGAGAAAGAAAACAAAAAAAAAGTGCATCCACTCGGGGCAGCGTTGGGCTTGGCACCTGAAATCCGCTGAGACACTGTGAAGGCTGGAGATAATCCGATCCAGAGTCATAGATAACCGCTGTGTGGATTCTACAAACTACTATTAGTAGTGGAACAAAATATGCAAATTATCATGTGGAATCTGTATTGGAAGAGTCAAATACTACGTTCAGAATAGGCATGAGCCGAATTCAAAATCAATAGCAGGAATCTGCCTCAAACTTGAATACTACTAGGATGAGACTACCGAGGATATTTCGATCGGGCATCACTACTAATTGAGAACTGTATGAAGTACCGATATCGGCAAAAATACTAATGACGATTTTGACCCCCGCAATTCCCCCTCAATTGCAAGTCTCTCGATTCCCACATGGCGTAGCTTGACCCACTTGGGTACCTGGATGAGATTTCCAGCGCACAGACAACCAAATAGTAGCACTCAAATCAAGATTCAACAATGCAGAGGCTTTCACGGAAATTCACACAGCATGAGAAGGCGAAGAAAAGGAGATGGTAATCTCTGGATGCAACATGCTCCTTACAGATGTCAGATTGGGGCAGATGTGATCCCGTAATCTCTCAGGCTTCTTCCTATACCTCCACATCATCTACCTTCTTATCTGCATCCGATACCAGACTCGGCTCATATGGGATCTCGTTCCATGTGTCGCTCGTACCTGGAATTGGAACCAGCCAAGCCAGAAGCCAATAGACAAGTCCTGATACAATGAAACCAGAGAAATAGTTCACGTTGTAGATGTAGAGGGCCCCAATTGGAACATCAACACCAACAGCGCCCGCAAAACCGACAATGTTGATCAATATGCCGCTAAAATAAGCAGCGTAGCCGTGCCACGAGACGCCATAGAAGCCATAATACAAACCGTCCTTTTCAGCGCTATAGAGGGCGTCGATTTCAAGATAACCCCTGCGAACCAAGTAATAGTCACTGGCCATGACACCGGCGATCGCAGAGAGAAAGACTGAATACGCTGAAAGATAAAGCGTAAAATTACTAGAAGAAGAAACCAGCGTCCACTATTGACAAAAAAAAGGGTTGAGACAGATCAGCATGGAACAATATTAGAAAGGGAGTTGAAGATTATATTGAGTACTCACGGGACACATAGCGAGACCGATAGCTGCACAAAAATATCCTCCGCGTCGAATAGTGCAAAATCGTGGAAGAAGAGCAGTGAGATTGGTGCCCGCAGACACAGAATTTGCAGCAATGTTTGTGCCGAGTTGGGCCAACGCAAATCCACTCGAGATCACAAAAATGCCGAATCTCTCAGCAGAGCTTGCATTCTCCAGAAACATACCAAGTAGAGTCAAAGGGTTCCAAACGGCCTTGCCAAAAATGACACTGGAGGACGATGAAACAATAATACCAATAAACGATGTTATAGCAAAGCCCACTGGAATTGTTATGAGCTGGGGCCAGAGCGCGTCCTTCGGTTTGCGGGCATATCTGGAGAAGTCGGGATTGTTGACCACGAGAGCAGCGAAATTTGCAATGCAGTTCATGATGCTTTTGACAAATGCCCAGGCCAAAGTGCTACCATGAGCGGTGCTGGACTGGGTGACTATGGGACCGAGCCCATGAGCCCGTGCAATCGCCCAAGCAAAGAAAGCGATCGCACACGCCGGAGAAAAGTACGCCTTGACCGTGAAAAGATGGCGGATTTTGTAGATTGGAAACCATAAGGCGGGGAGTGATCCAAGCCAGAAAAGAAAGAAGCTCACAAACTGCTTTGTGGTGACTCCGGCTCCCTCGGGGATTGTGTTTGGCAAATTTGCGTAACTCGGCCAAATTGACTGTATCATCAATGTGACACACTCACCTAGAAGACAGGATACGAGGGTGAGTTTGAGTCAAACAATAGAAGGGAGATTGAAGTGTGAATTGAATTACCTCCGAGATAAGTCTAGATGGGTTGTTAGAATGGGTGACTGGTGGTGTTACGGCATTGCAGGAATGGATTGAACTCACTTGAACACCATACCATATGACAGCCATTGCAGCTCGATTCAGGATGGGCCAGAACGAACCCCAAATGCCAAAGGACGCTCGATTTGTTACGGCAAATGGTATACGATATATGGATGCGATACGGCCAATTAGGCAGACAAAAAGCGCTGCGATTGTATACCCGATCCACACGCAAAGCCAAGATTGCCACCAGGAGAGGCCATCAACAATCATAGATGAGGATATCATCCATGTATTCTTTGAAATTGTCAGGAATGGCTGCCGCTTCTCTGTAAAGCATCAAAATGCCTGGCTGGAGCCAGGCATTGACATAGCAAGTTGTAATTACTCACCACATTCAATGAATCGGCAATCCAAAAGGCAACAAAGTTCAGCCACCTCCACTGTCTTCTCTCAGGCTCAACTTTGGAAGCGGGTTGAAATTAGCATACTATTACTAACAATATAAAGAAGTGCAGAAATTTGATATCACGGGACAAGCGGAACTGTTTGCTCGATATCTTTTCTTACCTGGTTTCAGATCATCATTGGTGAGCATCAATTGTGCTGTTGAAAGTCCAGGGTCCGTAGGGGCTTGGATTTTACCCAGCCAGTATCTCCATTGACCCATTTTTGTCGATGTAGATTGGTTGTATACCTAGTAGGTATTATATAAGATATGATTCTCGCTCGAATGTAAAACCAACTTCTTGAAGATGATTCTAGTTTTCAGGTTTTATCACAATTGATAAGCCTAGACTAGTTTCAATACTAGGTTTAACCAAATGCTAGACTAGTATAGCATGCTCTAGTAGCACCGGTGAGACAGGAGGGAAGTCCGATTGAAATATGAATTTGAAAATGAATACAGAAAACTGTGGCATATAGCAGCGTATTTTGGAGGACATATAAACCCCGATTGACAAGACTTCGAATCCTCGTCCCATGTGAACCTTAACCCCGCATTCGCTCCGGATATTGAGTAGTAGGACCGGGCTTGGGCGTGCCAGCAAGAGCTGTAAGCCCCATAGTCGTGAGTATCCACAACCCCCGCAGGGTCCATTTCAATTAGGTAATTGTTCGGCCTGGCGACGACATCGGCCCTTACAATAATACTAGACTCGCACTGATCTCCTGAAGTCCTTTGGAATAGGAATGGAATGCTCATTCGAATTGATAGTATAGTATATCATCCATGTCATCCACTAACTTGATTGGGCAAAAATCTGTGCGGAAGGTTAGGTTTATCGGAAAGCATCGAAAAGCCTTCAAACTTTAAATCGCGGCAATTTGCATGAGCCGAAATAGCAGTCAAGGCATAAAATCCTGGTTGTTGTTTATATACCACTGGCACTAAATGTAATACTACCAGGATAATTTTGGGGATTAATCAAAAGAGTGCATAACACACGTTAGGACCTCTGGAGCAAAAAGGGAGGGAGATAACGAAATCCTAGTCCCAAGGTGCCCGAGCATTCAAGTTCCAGTGAAAACTGTGCATTTCTAGGATTGTTGTCGTGCTTTGGAACTTGATTTCCATCGCATAGCGTCTGACAAGAGATTTGAAGTCTTTACTATGTACTAGAGTTGCCCTTGAAGGTTTCCGATGATCTCTGACCTATAGGGTCAAGTCTTTCCCGCACTAAATGCCTCACGCGGTAAACCCATGGACACCTGTCAAGATAAGTTGTGTGTTGAATTCAAATAGAATATATTGATATCCGGGAATTCGAATAAGAGGAAGATGCATTTTAGATTAGGCCGGTTAATACTATATCGGGACTCAAGAAATTCGCTGTATTAAACATCTACTACTAAAGTACTATGGATGTGACTAGAACCGAATTGAACTGCCTAGGTAGTAACACCCGGAGCATAGATGATCCGGGATTGGAGGAGCAAACACCATCTTCCATTCCTTACCTGCCCCTACGTTCTTCTCTCGGATTCCTTTGCCCTCAGAGACGAAGCTTGGTTGGCAGACTCTCTCCTTTCAAGCCACACCCAACATTTCATTTCACTACTAGTAGTGCTATAGGAGCGATAAATGGAGAGGCATTGCAGTTTCTGCTATGAGAGCAAGAAGATTTCTGGCTGTGATTTGTGAAAATTATGTTACGTTGCAATACGAGAGAAAAGAAATCGCTAAACGCTCCGTTTGAAATTTATTACTACTGTATAGCCCGAAAGACGGCAATCGAGAAATCAGATTTAAAGCAAAACTTCTAGTAGAGTAGTAATTGAAGGGCTACTATATCCCTCAGAATTCATTATTACTATCAATTGATTTTATACTAGGAATAGTGGACTGTATAACTAGTGAGAGGAATAGTCTTCCTGTCCAGGGTTGAAGATTCAAGGCCTGTTCCTAGATAAGAAGTTGTGTCTTCGGAAAATGCTTTTTGACTAAAAGCTTGATCTAAATGCTAGAGAATGGCTCATTTGATGGTGGAATCAAATAAGGAACCAGCTCTGGGGCGCGAGGGAACTCTCGGTCAAATGGCCACATAGGTCGAGAGATTCTTTGATACCCTAGACGAGCTAAATCTTGATCCACACCACCCGGGGTCAGAGCAAGCATCCAGTTTGCTGCCATGTCAAACAATTCAGGCTCTAGATATCCAATTTTAACTATGACAATATCTGCAGACCGGGGCTGTAGATTTAACTCAGTGAAATCATGCTCATGATGGTAAGGTTTGCGTAGCTTGGTAAGAATCACAAAGATTGATCCGATTTGAAGAACACATTCGATCACAGCATCCCTGTCACCGAACTTTATAGCATGCACTTTCCCCGTTAAATCTAATGGACCATGATGGATATTATCAACATCAGCACCCGCTCTGACTGTGACAATCGATCCAACACCAGCCTCCACGATACAGTCGATGGCGCCGGGACCTGGAATGCTTGAATAAATGACCATAGGGCCTGTCGACGTTTTAAATTCAGCGCGAGCAAGAATGTCCGCTAGTCCCCAAGTAACATCTCCGGAGCCACCGGCAGTCGGATTGTCACCGGAGTCTGAAATGAAGAACGGACGATCTCGTGAAAGAAGGGCCTGATCAACACACTGGTCAAGCGATCCTGTAGGTGCCACAAAATGGAATAACTTTCGAACATCCCAAAAGTGTTGGGAGAGACTTTTCGCGCTCTCAAGAACGGCAGTAGGATCCCAGCCAGTCACTATAACGACGGCGTGGTTTCGCGGTTCGTCTGCCCAGGCGTATCCAACCCAGATTGCAGCGTCCAAAACACCAGGAATAGATTCAACACCTGGGATAAGTTGATAGAGACCCTTTGCTGGCTCCAGGCGCGTCGAGGTTTGCTCTCCTGGGAGTAGGATAGGAACCTTTACCCACGCTTTCAACGGGCGTTCCGCTTGTGGCTCTGATGTCAAAAAATCTAGAAGATGACGACAAGCTCGCTCTTTAGTTTCAAGCTCATCCTCGTGAGGAGCCATTCGATAACAGGTGATGAGGTCGGTTTGATGGGCCAGGTGCTGAGAGACATTTCCATGTAAGTCCATTGATGCAGATACAATTGTCTCCGATCCAACAATACTTCGCACACGACCCAAAAGATCCGCTTCCGCATCATCCAATCCCTCAACGCACATGGCACCATGAATGTCGAACCATAAACCATCGATGCCCGTTTCGGAGTTTGACTTGATCACGGAAAGACGGGTAAGAATTTCCGCTGCCAGTTCCTCATATGCAGCTCTCGTAACTATTCCACCGGGTAGGGCGTGGCCAATCAATGCGCCCTGCCAGTCAGCGGCATCTCCAAGAGCTGTGCCGGGCTGTAAAAATGAGTATTTCTCAATGATCTCATGTCCGCGTCGGGGGTGGAATGCCGCTGCCAAAGTACGCGCTGGCGAGAAGGTAGAGGTTTCGCAGGCGAGTCCGGCGACAGCGATAACTGGTCGGCGAGACATTATTCGTCAGACGGAGTCAAATACTATACCGGAAGCCAGAAAAGCACTTTTCAAGGCGCGATGAAAGTAGTAGCAGCCAGATAAGACCAGGGTTGCAACTAGTCAAGCTTTTGGTTTTCAACTCATCTACCCCCGCACTTTTCATGTACACTGGTGCAACGTTACTTTCAAATGCTTATCTGCCCCGCTCAATTACCATCACTACACCTCACCCCAACCCTGGAGGACGATGAGGTTTAGTAGGCATGAGATTCGACTCAAGATAAATGAATAAAAGACTTTGGCCTAATGGAAAACCTATTCGAAGATGATGTATCGGTATCAATGGCTTGAGGGTTCTGAGTCCCACTGCAATTATTAGTTAGTACCGATGTTTCAGAGCATCATGATGTCGATCATCCATAAGGTAACGTTGCTAGACTAGGCTAAATGTCAACTTGAAAGGTTGAAGAGGATGATTGTATGTGAAGCCCCGCATTTCAGCAGTCGAAATAAATCTGTGGAACTTCCCACGTTAGAAGGGAACCTGGGAATACTCTTTATCCAATATCTACCCCTCAGGTCCCTTGACAACCAGTTTATCGGCAGATCTCTACGTATCTTTACTATTAACACCCCAAAGAAAGCACCATCATCGAGTCTTAACACCCTGTCACACTCAACGACCATCACTGAATATAGACAGTTATGTTAAAAAGAACTTCAACTGGGACGTGGATGAAAGCGTGGGTTCCAGAGTCCACGAATACTGTTTCAATACTGCTTTTAATCTGCTCTATCGTGCAATCGGCCGTGAGTAAATTTATTTTCTCATCGAGGATAACAAAAATCAATCCTTTTTGATAACCTCTAACTTTCAGGTAGACGGGTGGGTATGATGGATCAATGCTGAATGGTCTCAATATACTTCCCTCTTACACTGATTATTTCGAATTAAATAATGTCACAAAAGGGCTGAATACTGCCTCTGTCTCAATCGGGGGGTTTCTAGGCCCCTTAGTCTCCGGCATAGCGGCAGATCGTCTCGGTCGTCGCCCGGCAATCTTCTGGGGGTCGTGTTTGACAATAGTAGGAATAATAATCCAAGCCAGTGCCCAAAATATCGCCATGTTTGTCATTTCGAGAATCATCCTAGGCTTCGGAAGCGCCATCACCGGTGTTGCCGGAGGTGTATATCTCTCCGAATCCTTTCCTACTCGATGGCGGGCGTGGGGGGTGGGCCTACTCAATGATTTCTATTAGTAAGGGGTCTGCATATCTAGCCGGCGGAGTTCCAACAAAAGAAAGACACAGCTAACATGCGGGATATCTTGAAGTGTCGGAGCATTGATTGCAGCAGGCGTCACCCTTGGAACTGGACAATGGCAGTCAACATGGGCATGGAGAACCCCATCCATTTTCCAGGCCATGTTTTCGCTGGGCTGCATTTTCACTCTACCTTTCATGTAAGTGCAACCCAATTTTATTTCAAGTGGGCTCTACTAATTAAAATCTCCAAAGACCCGAATCACCACGCTGGCTGGTCAAACAAGGATATTACGAAGAAGCACGACTTTCTGTTGCCCAGACCAACTCTCATGGCAACATCGCAGATCCTATGGTAATCGCAATATTCAAAGAGATTGTGGACACCTTAAAATGGGAGAAAAGTCAAGAGGAAGGCTTAGGGCCTTTGCAGATTTTAAAATCCCCTAAGACGAGAAAACGACTGCTCGTTGGAATATCTGCAGGCCCGTTTTCATGCATCGCTGGTAACGTGATAGCGTCATATTATTTAGGCTCTGAACTTGATACGGCTGGAATCACGGACACCAATGATCAACTCAAAGCTGTAAGCTCATAGACGAGAATGATGAAAAAAAGACTTCCCAACTAACCACGTTAAAGAACGTTGTTCTCAATGTCTGGTGTCTGCTATGCTGTCTCGTTGGCACGCATTTGGCGGCTAAATGGGGAAGAAAATCAATCGCAATCCTTTCCCAGTCGCTACTTATTGTATGTCTTTTGCTAATTGGTGGGCTTTCGAAAAAATATGCCTCCAATCCAGCCGGGGCCAATAGCAGTTTGGTGTACGGTAATGTGGCGGTGATGTTTCTTTTTCAGGGATTCTATTCAATGGCGTGGACGCCCCTGCTTTACTTATATCCGGCGGAAATAATGAACTATGCTATACGCGCGAACGGCGTGGCACTATCATCGCTGGTTCTAAATGCATTTGCGTGAGTCCAAACATAATATGCATGCCCACTGCACCCCAGTGGGCAGAGCACTATTTGTTGTAGTTCAGCGCTAATTTCAGTACTAGTCTCGTGTTTACATTCATTATGCCAATCGGACTCGGCAATATTGGCTGGAAAATGTATATTATCAATGCATCCTGGGATGTTATTGTGTTGGCTCTTATTGTGAGTTCGTCATTCAAAGCTTGATTCGAGTTTGTGCTTAATACTGCTACAGGCTTGTTACTGGGTTGAAACGAAGGACAAGACATTGGAAGAGATTGACGCGCTATTTGAAGGAGAGAAGCATTCTTCAGTCCCCGATATCGAATTGATTCGCCGAGGAGAAAGAAAGATTGATCCCGATATCATCGAAGATCAGCTCATGGCAGATTTGGGTCAAAAGCCTTACTAGTAGTAATATGAGTGCTCTATAGCTCCTTCAGTGCAAGGAATTATGAATGAGGTTGGTTTATTGCATCTACAAAGTTCGTTATGCTATGGTTGGATTCTAGCCTCAGCTAGGGATTAGTCTACAGTTTTTTTCTTTTTTACTTTCGGTGACCAGGGTTCTAGAAATTCAGCCGAAAAAATGATTTTGCGTGGAATCGAGCCCCGGTTGCGTTTTCAAATCATATTCTATCTCAATTTTCAGGAGAAGGCGTTCTTTTAGGTCTGAGCGTAGTTGGTAACTAGGCAAAATCAGTTGATTAGTCAAACTCGCTAAGTCTGGGGAATCCGCCCCCTCCACGTTTTGACCAGTTGCGCGACAATACAAAGCCACTCAATGGCCTCGGCTCCGTGTCATTTATTCCCTTCATTCCACTCCAACCGGTTCATTACACTCTAAATGTCATCCAATTCATCGGTCATGGCCCGCAAACCCTTTTTGGAAATTGCTTGCTTTGACGGAGAATCCGCTATTCATGCAGCAGAGGGAGGGGCAGATAGGATTGAGTAAGTTGCTACGTTGCCACTTAGATTTGCTAGAAATAGCTCGAGCTGATCTGAATAATATCCTATTTCCGCTAACCCAGAATTGAGTTAATGAAATACCATCCGAAGGGTTCTTCGCTGATTTACCTTAGGCTCTGTCAAGATTATCATTCCGGTGGTTTGTCTGCCGATGCCTCGACGCTAGCGACGCTGAAAAGCCGAATATCTATTCCAATTTTCGTGATGATCCGTCCTCATTCCAGAAATTTTTTTTATGATGACCTGGAATTTGATGATATGAAATCGACTTTGAAACATCTGAAAGATCTCGGCGCAGACGGATTTGTGTTCGGAATTCTCCAAGACCAAGATGAGGTGCATCCGAGCTGGATCGATGTGGAAAGAAATACAGAATTAGTGGAAATCGCAGATGGAAGGCCATGTACCTTCCACCGCGCTTTTGACTGTATCCCAGAGTCGGATTGGGATGCAACTTTGACCGACCTGATAAAGTGTGGGTTTCACGCTGTTCTAACAAGCGGCGGGCCCTCGGGAACCAACGCGGTCGACTGCGTAAATGGACTTGCAGATCTGACCAACTATACTTTGCCTGGAGTGGGAAGCTTAGATCATGACATAATTATCGGAGGTGGAGTCAGGGCTTCAAATATCGCTGAGTTATGGAAACAGACTAGCGCACAAAAGTTTCATTCCAGTGCCCTCGTCAACGGGCAAAACATCGTCTCTTCAGAAGAGGTTGCCCTCATGAAGCAAAATCTACAGAAAAGTGCATTGTTGGATTGCGAAGGAAATTGAAAACATCAAGAAGCCCCTGGCGCCAAACCTTGAACCAGACCGTCGTTCGGATGACCTATCCTGGGCCACACTAGTATTGGATCAGGGATATTATCACTTTGAATCTGTACTGGTACTGATAATATCGCCGTTGGAACTTTATTGCACAATATTGTAGAGCTCAAGGCTCCGGAGGTGCCAACATTTTGCTGAATATTAGTACACTAGTAGCAGAAGGGCTACTAATTTAATGACTCAAAAACTTGAAAATAGCAGTCTAAAGTAGAGTATTTACTCCACCCGCCATGATCCACTCAAGTTCAACTTCTCCTTGAAATGGGTCAGTATCGATACTAGTACAATTATTACATACTACTAATATGTACACGGGGGCAATGAGCTCAAATTGAACTCGCGATGCTTTTCACTTAGTAGGTTCGAGGAATGTCCTTCTGGTATTTTCTGAGACGACAAGGTTCGTCAAGAAAGATCATGCCGACCCTGGCTCGGTACAGCGTCAAAATATGCAAATTCAACTACTACTGAGCTACCTAGGTAAACTAGATACAATCTGAGTCCCAGATTGTGGATAAAAAAGAGCTCTGGAGGGCCTTCTATCCGCTTGGTTCGAAATGTACACGTACACGTACTGCCCAGGCATGACTTCGAGTTAATTTGAGTTAGCCACGCGCCGGTCGGCTGGCACCATTTTACTTGAACATACTATCCAGAATCTGCCAGTGGCTATTGTGATTTATTTATTTTCTTTTTTTAATTGCCTGGTGCTCTTAGTGAAATAGGACTAGATGTTATTTAGATTAGCGTGGACACGTAGGTGACCCGAATCGGTAATCCAGATGCACTAGTAACCGAGATGACCGGCGCACCAGCCTGACATTATTATTCGTGGCCACAGTGGAATACATACAGACCAGTAATGGCACCACTGGCTTTGTACAGACCTCGAGAGCTCGTTTTCAATACGTCTCTGTAGTCAGCTGATTGATCTCCCCCGGGAGTAATTAGTCCAGATGAATTCACTTCTGCCTAAATTGCGAATGCGAGAGCCCCATCTTTGAGCCGCGCTTGAAAGTTCGAGATCGTCATATTTCTCTCCTTTCAACCAAACTCACATATTACCAAGAAAGATCCATGTCTGATGACGAGTTTATTATTGTCAACCGTCGAGTTCTCACACCCGAGATAACCGAAATCTCCCAGTGGCTGGAGCCGACTCCTTACGAAGAAGAATCCAGTGACTTCAAGAAACATCTGGATGCGCACATTCCTGGAACAGGTGACTGGCTTGAGAAGACTTCTGAATACCAGAAATGGCATGACGAAGATTCAAATGGCTTGCTCTGGATCAAAGCTATCGCCGGGGCAGGCAAGAGTGTTCTTACTGCATCGCATATTGCTCGTTTAAAAAAACACGAGCCCCGAGCTGTGGTGCTTTTCTTCTTTGTTCGCCAAATTGTCAGGGCGAATCATGAATCCCAAGCATTGGTCCGAGACTGGCTGGATCAACTACTTCCGTTCTCACCCTTGCTACAATCCGACTTGAAGGCTCTTAAATCAAAATTCAAAAATATCGCAGCAGTTGGCCTGGCGGAGCTATGGAACATCCTGACAGATGCGTTGCTGGCTATCCCTCATCGTATTTACTGTGTCGTCGACGCGCTGGACGAGCTGGAAGATAAGAAAATTCAAGATCTTGCCGAGCGACTCGTTAAATTGGCAGCCGAGAAGCCTGCCAATATCAAGGTAGTCGTTTCTAGTCGCCCTCTTCCTCATATCCAGCAGATTCTGGGATGTAAACAAGAAGTGTTGCCTGTTCGCCTTGAGAATTGCATCATCAATGAGGATATCGCCTATTTCATTTCACATAGACTTGAGACCGCTCAAGATCTTCCAAAAGATGTTCGCAGTGAGATAAAATTGGCGATTGAAGACCGCGTCTTTCCATCATTTCTTTATGCACGGCTGATGCTAAATGAACTTCTCGGCGACTCAAGAAGACATGCACTTGACAAGGGTTCCGTGGCCATCGCATTACGATCAATCCCAGCTAGTCTGGAAGAACTGTATTCCTACATGCTGAATGTTAATTCGGCGCGGGCGGGAGTGCGCAAGGAACATCAAATGTTGATATTACAGTTGGTCATTCATGCTACTCGTCCCTTACGTTTGCTGGAGATCGCTACTGTGTTTGCTTTCCTCGGTATCACCGACATTGAAAAGACCCAAGGGAATATGAAGCAACTGACTCGGTTGTCTTGTGGGTCTCTATTGGAGATTCTTCCCGATGAAACAGTCTCAATTATTCACCACTCCTTCACCGAATTTCTCCTGGGCTCAAAGGGGGCGGAGCGCGCGAACCTTTCCGGCGACGGTTTTCCGGTAATAAGTTCAGATGAGGCCAACCACAAGATGGCAATGATTTGCTTGGAATATCTCATGTCTAGCGGATTGAAAATCACGAAAAGAGACAGGAAAACGGGTCTGTCGAATCTTCTAAGAAACCCTTGGGAGGACATGCAACGGGCTCAGTTCCAGAGGTTCCAGTCTCCATTCACCGAGTATGCCGCTTGTAACTGGTACATCCATGTGTCACGCTTACCAGTTATCCGTGAAGAGCTCGAAGAGTTGCTGAGCGACTTCATCACTCCTCATAATCCTTCATTCCTTGCCTTTGCGGACCTCGTGATGAAATTTCACATACCACAGAGCGAACCAGTAGCTCTCCTCAACATCTGTGCTTGGGGGAATATGACAACCTATGCGAATGTCCTGCTCGAGTCTGGACATGATGTCAACTCGGTGGACTATCGGAGAATGACACCAGTTGCAGACGCAGCCGACCGAGGATATCATGATATGGTTGCCCTGCTGCTGGAAGCTGGAGCTAACCCAAATCCCGAGCCGGGTCAAAGTGGCAAACGCCCGCTACATTATGCTGCACGAAGGAATGACGAGACGATCGTCAAACTTCTACTAGAAGCAGGGGCTGATTTGAGGGCTCGTCGTTCGAAACGATACGACCCACTAACATGCGTCGTGGGTGGCATGCCAAACTCAGAGAAGATAATGACACCTTTTGAGGAGGCATGCTCTGTAGGAGCTACAAGATCTCTTCAGGCTATGTTACCCTTTCTCGATCAAAATGACTTGAATTTGGCAATGAGGTGGTCTATCAAAGAGAGCCACTACGACACAGTCAAATGGTTGAGCGACTTGCCTACCATGAAACTGGACATGAACCATCTTACAATTGCAGCAGAAAAGAAGAGTCCTCGGATATTTAAATTGATTCTTGGTTGGATTACTCGATTCTCAAAAGATCTACACAAAGACGCTGGTCTGCTTTTCACCTTCTGTTACTCAGACTGGAGCATGCGTTTTTCCCGGCAAGAGCACACAGATGAGCTATGCGACTGTTTGGACATGATCTTGGAAGCAGGCTGTGACGTGAATCAGCATTCAAAAGGTGGCTCCACGGCGCTGCATCAGTGTGTTCTAGCGAAATGTTCCGAGTTTGTGGATAAGCTACTAGAGCATGGAGCAGATGTGCACGCAGTGGATGAGAATGGAAACACCCCTTTACATCTTGTCAATTTAGAGAAAGACTTCGGACGGAATACGGGGGAGCCCATTGTTCACTCACTGATGCGAGCTGGAGCACGGTTGGATGTTAGAAATAACATCACCGAAAAGGGGGGTGGGCTTACCCCATTGCTTGCTTGGTGCAGCAATGGTAGCGGCATATCAAGGCTGATAGACATTGACTTTTTGAAGCAATATGTCATTGACTGGAATGTTTCAGACCCGCAAGGCAACACTCCAATTCACCTGCTCCTGGCAAAGAAAGCGGGGAAAGACACACTTGAGAAAATGATAAGCCTCGGCGCGGATCCAAATCAAAAAAACTGGCAAGGAAAAGCACCTTTGCATCAAACAAAAAGTATTGATCAAGTGCGATGCCTTGTCAGCATGGGCGCTGACTTGGAGACAAAGGATTATGAAGGGCATACGCTTTTGTTGCGAACAGTAGGGAAGCATAATCCCTCAAAGGACCTCCAGAGGCTGCTTGATCTGGGTGCCAATGTGAATGCAATTGATCGTGATGGCAATGGCATATTACATCTTCTCTGCAAGCATAATCCGGATTTGAAGAGTCTCGGGGTTGTCCTCCGCGCTGGAGCTAACACTCTTCATCGCAATTATCAAGGGGAT
Organism: Penicillium paxilli ATCC 26601; assembly: GCA_000347475.1. Classification (NCBI taxonomy): domain Eukaryota; kingdom Fungi; phylum Ascomycota; class Eurotiomycetes; order Eurotiales; family Aspergillaceae; genus Penicillium; species Penicillium paxilli. The sequence goes on from KB644892.1 coordinate 336,388, forward strand.
ACATTGTGGCACGCTTTCATGGGACAAATGAGAAAGCAGGATTACGATACTACGGTATCAATTATTTATCTTTTGCTCAGCTGGGGATCCACATCGCTAGCAGTACAAAACCATCAAGGTCATACTTGGCTTCACTGCATGTGCAGTAGCGAAATGACCTCGACTCGGGGGGAAGATATCGTGAATCAAACGTCAAATCCGGCTGATCATCTGCCGTCTAAGGATTTAAATGCAATATTGGAGGTCGAGGATCACAATGGGAAACGGCCAATTCATTTGGCTGTCGCTCACTCAGAAGTCCTAGTTGATTGGCTGATCCGTCGCGGAGTCATTCTCACAGGCAAGGAACGTGGCCTAGGGCAGAACGTCTTGCATATCGCTGCGGCAGCGAAAGAATGTAACACCATTGGGTTACTTCTGGAGTCGTACCCAGACGGTCAAAAGTGTCAGGACGCTCTAAGTGAGACTGACAAGAATGGTCAGACGGCATTGCACGTTGCTTGCAGCTCTGGGCGATTTGAAACCGTCATGCTGCTACTTCAGGCGGGTGCAAATATTCATGCTGTGGATAATCTGCTTCGGACGCCATTGCATGAATGCGCAAAGGTACAAAGAAAGCCTCACCTTCCCCAAATCAATCCCAGGCGGGATATGTCCCGCCAAAGCTCGGAGTGGCAAACTGTATCCAGTGACGACGAGACACTGCGTTTTAGAAGCATAATACGCATTCTTCTCGACTACGGCGCAGACACTTCGGCTGAAGATGAGATGGGGAAAACTCCTCTTAGGCTGGCTGTTAGTATGCAGAATGAGGAAATGGTAGTGACCCTCACTGAAATGTTGCATTCGGACTCGGATACAATAAGTGACGTAAGTCAGATGTACCTGACTGCCCGCGACAAGCAAACAGAATGTCTTGTAAATGGCTTGGATATCTCTGATTCACCCCCAGGAAAAATCGTGGATACTTGTGAGAGGTTGCTCAAGCTGGGTGCAGACCGAGTGCTGGAAGAGCTTGGTTCACGCGGCGTGAAAACGAACCGTCGTGGCGAACTAATACTTACAACTCCCCACGGCGGGACAATCTACAACGAGAGTCGGGATTTCCTCGAGACACTGGCCAAGTGGGGATTCGCAGATCTATTCGAGACATTAGGCAAGGCAAGGGGGGATGATAGTACCAATTGGGTCAATGGCATCGTGTCTAATCCCGCAACCCACGGACTGGACATCTCGCCACTCATCTTCACAGCTGCAAAGCGGAAACTTCCCAACATGGATCTTCTACGAACAATAGTGGAGAATTTCCATGCCAATGTGAATGTTCGGACTTATGAAAGGATTTATGCACCATCGCTTGGTACTTACACCGACCATCAAGCTCATTCGTCCGTTCTGCATATACTGGCCGTGGGCAAACACTGGTGGCAGACGGAAGCTATCAAATACGTTCTACAGAATGGCGCCGATGTAACTATGCGTGATGCCGAGGGGCGCACGCCATTACACATAAGTGTCAAAGACGGGGGATATCGCGCATTGGGAATAGCCAGAGTCTTACTTGAAAATGGCGCTGATCCAAATGCATTGGATAGAATCGGCGTGTCATCTCTTGGATTCGCGGCTGGTAACAGCCCTCTCGTTGAACTCCTTCTTCAGTATGGTGCAGATCCGTATCTGGGATCTAAGCCCATTCTGTTTGAAGCCATCAATGCCCAAGATGTGGATACCATAGGTGTGCTTTCTGATTGGAATCTCGACTTTCAACGACCTTTTAAAGAATCTTTGGAAGAACTGAATCGGTTTGAGAAGCCAAAGATTTGCCTCATGATGGGCGAAAAAGAGATTGATCGCACCAGGAAAGAAGAAGAGTACCAAAGGAAAATGCGTCTCTTACTTTGCCGGCCCGTATATTACGCGGCACGCGCTCAATTCCATTGGGGTTCTGAGCGTCGCAAAGCTGTGGAGATTGTGAAGCTTCTTTTAGCCGACGGAGGTGATCCATTTTCGCCATCTGGAGATGATACTACCTGCATTCACGATACGATAAACCGGGGAGGTATTGTCCAACCATTCTTGGCCTTGTCCAACTTGGAACTCGAGAGACGTGATTCTCATGGCCGTACATTATTGCTTGCTGCTTGTCAATCGAATCAATCCGATCGTGAAAGCTTCAGGTCCCACCTCACAGGAAGAATGTATGAGAATTTGGAGCCTCGTTCCTCTCCCTCCAAAGAGAAAACATTAGCTGTGAAAAAGTTAGTGGAGATGGGTGCCGATATCACGGCAGTGGATGAGACAGGTAATAATTCAGCACACTTCTTGTCTGCACTTTCGATCAAAAGTGACATGCAAGTGGGTAGTGATGTCCTTTCCTTGATAGTGGAGAAGTGTCCAGCCTTAGTCCAATGCAGAAATGGGCGAAATAAAACGCCTTTGCATGTCGCAGCAAAAGGATACCATTGGGAAAATGTTCGCATCCTTGTCGACGCTGGAGCCGATCCTCTCCTTCCCGACTCCGATGGCAACACAATTTTGCACTATCTAGCAGACTGTTTGAAAGTTCCAGGTTCAAGAGACACCCTGGATTTGTGGGCAGAATTCTGTAAATTCTTATCCCATGGTCTTGATATTAACATTCAGAACTCGAAGGGGGAGACTCCTATATTGAGATTTGTTCAAAAAGTGTCACCCCACACAGCCTTACGCGGTTCACTGCTAGAGAAGATGATCGGTGCTGGGGCGGACCCCTTTGCTCTTAATGGCGAGAAGGAATCTCTGCTACATATCCTAGCAAAGAAGTCACCCGTATCTCATCTTAGGAACATGCTGGACCGGACCGCTCGGGGCGAACCGAAATTTGCCGACTCTTTTGCATATCTGATGGAATTGGGATTAAATCCGTTGCATGAAGATTTCAAACAACGCACTCCGATGGTAAGATTTCTTTTCCTTCCAGTTCTCAATTGAAAATGTTTTTCTTCTCTGTGTGAGAATTATAACTTCGATGACAGGATGTGGCTGCTGTTTACGGCAAGGAAGATATTCTGGCAATTTTCAAGCAATCATAGTAAGGAAGGACTACTAGTGTAGCGGAGAACCCTCTCTGTTCGATGTGAGATCTCATAAAGTTCAAGTTGCGGTGAAATTATGAGTAACCATGTTGTGTATATAGGAAGCCCGTCGTAGCCAGTCAGTTACAATCCAGAGAGAGTCTAAGAGACCCTTCTGTTCGTGGGCTACCCTATGTCCTCCTTTCTGACGTCCACTACCCCTAGAGGACGAACCTAGCTCGCAGACATACCACGCCTTCACAGAATGCCTATGCTAGCCATCCTGCACCTTTGCAGTAGTACCAGTAGTACCAGATAAGGTTAAATCTAAATTCTCGTAAACTCATACCAACCTTGCAAGGTTGATAGCAAAGCGCCTCAACATTTGAAACATTCAAATACGCGGGTTTTTTACCCCTCCAAGTCCATGTTAATGTATCTTATAAGCGGGTAGAACACTCGAAAATACTATACTAAAGATTAGTAGATACTATCTATACGTCTATAATTCAGCTACTAGGACTTCTTAACTCTTATAATTAAGAGCGTAAACTTTCTGAATATTAAGAAATAATATATTACAATTTTAAATCATTTAAGTCACTTCAAATAAAGTCAAGATCGTTAGTACTTTATAATAATAAATAACTATTTCTTAGCGAAATCGATATACTACTCTATCTCCTTAACTAGAGGTCCTGCGGACTTCTAGATATATTTCTTTAATCTACTAGCTCGCGAGCTTTATTTTAGTATAGTATTTATATACTATAATAGTCTATAGCGTTAGTATTAGCGCTCTAGTTCTATTCTCTATAGAGAAAAGAGCTAGAATATTAAAATCTATATTATTATCTAAACTCTTTACTATAATTAGCTTTTTTAGAAATTCTAAATTAGAATTTTCTATCTAGTTATTATAAGCTTAATAATATAGAGATATTTACTAAAATATACTAATAAATATTATAGTATATTAATTTCTAAAAATATATCTCTCTAACTATATTATCCCGCCTTTAAAGAAGTTTAAAATATAAGAAAATTTAATTTTCTATATTATATTTATAATAAATATTAGTATAAGATTACTATATTCTTATATAATAAAGATAGAGTATATTATCTATATTCTAGAAAAAATATAATATTTATTTTTATCTTTATATATCTTTATATTTTTTTATATATCTTAATATATTTTAAGTTATTTAAAGATATTTCTAAGATTTAATATTTTAAATATAAATATATTTATCTTTTTACTATATTCTAATATATTCTAATATATTTTAATATAATTTTAATATAATTTTAATATAATTTTAATATAATTTTAATATAATTTTAATATAATTTTAATATAATTTTAATAATTTAGATATATTTATAGATATCTATTTAAATCTATAGATATTTAGATTTTAGATAGATAGCTAAATTCTAGTCTATAGACTATCTATTATATAGATCTAATAGAGAGTAGATTTAATATTTCTATTTTTTAAATAGATTACTCTATTTTTAGTATTTAAATCTCTAATCTTAAATAACTACTAAATAGAGCTAATATTAATAATATTAATAAATCTAATACTATAGACTTAGAATTAATAGTCTATCTAAGAAAAATAAATTTAGTATTTTTTTTAGTACTTTTTTAATACTTACTATACTATTTTATAGATATAATTAATAAAATATTATTAAAATATTAGAAAAATTACTAAAAACTTTTTAGTTTTCTTATTATTATTATCTAAAAAATATTTTTAATATCTATATTTAAAACTAGTATTAAAAAATTATTTAACTCTATTTATAATATTTATTATTATTATAGAGATCTTTTTAATAAATCTATTATTTAAAATCTAATATTACTATTCTATATTAATTAATTTAATATTAAAAAAAATAAACTAACTCTAATATATAAATACTAAATAAAGTATAAATAAAATCTTTAGTAAAAAATTAGTTTTAAAACTATCTAATTAAAAAAAAATCTATTAAAAAATAAATTAATATTAATACTATTAATAATATAGAGAATAAAAATAAAAACTTAGAGTCTAATAAAAATACTAAATAGAAAAAAAATATTAGAACTAAAAAATAAGTACTCTACTAAATAATAAAAAATAGAAAATTATTTTTAAGAGTTTAATAGACTAAAAATCTTTTTAATTCTAAAAGCTTCTATTTTAATAGTTTTTATTTTAAAAAAATTAAGTCTAGACTACTATTTTAAAATATAGTTTAATAAAAATTTACTAAAAACTAAGTACTATTTAGAAACTTATAAAATTATACTATTTTATTGATAAACTAATTTTTTAGCTAAAAAATTATTAAATTAAAAATTAATATAGATTTTAACCATAATATTTAATTTTTTTAAAATATTTTTTTAGTATTTTTAGAGTATTAATTATATTAATAGTTTTAGTATTTTTTAAATATTAACTATATTAATACTTTTAGTACTATTTTTGAGTATTTTTTTAGTACTCTATTTTTTTTATTTCTATAATCTAATTTTTTAGCTAAAAAATTATTAATTTATTTCTATTTTCTAAATATCTCTTAATACTATTTTTTATTTATTTATCTCTAGTATCTCTAATATTAATAGAATCTTTAGTAGTAATACTCTCTCTAGTACTTTTTTTTTATTTATTTATCTCTAATATCTCTAGTATTAATAGAATCTCTAGTAATAGTACTCTCTTTAGTACTCTTCTTTATTTATTTATCTCTAAAATCTTTAGTATTAATAGGACTTTTAGTATTAATAGAATCTTTAGTAGTAATACTCTCTCTAATATTTTTTTTTATTTATTTATTTCTAGTATCTCTAATATCTCTATTATTAATAGAATTTTTAGTAATAGTATTTTTTTACTATTTTTTTTAACTACTTAGTTTATTATTTTTTCTATTTTTTTAGTCTCTACTAATATAAATATTATTATATTATCTCTATTATAGAGTAGAATAATACTAATTTTAGCTATCTAAATTAGTATTACTATAGTTTCTCTAAAAATTATCTATTTAGAGAATTTTCTACTATAAAAAATTTTCTCTAATAATTTATTAATTAGTAAATTCTAATTTTATATTCTAGCGAATATTTTCTCTAAATTTAGAGATCTACTATTTACTAATATCTATTATTTTATTAATAAAGATACTAAAATATTTATTAAAAATTACTATTATATTAAGTTTTTTATCTATTATTTTTATAAATTTATTATTATAGAAAAAGTTTTAATAGAGTAGTAAATTTAATATTATTTTCTAAATAAATTTAATATTTAGAAATAGTCTAAAATTTTAGTTAAGCTCTAAATCTAATATTAGTTATAGATTTATTAGACTATTTTAATTATAATCTAAAAATAGTATCAAAATAATATTAAATATATTAAAAGTTAGTAGTAAAAAGCTATAATTTTTTAGAATTAGAAAAATACTAAATATCTTTTTATAACTAAATTACTATCTATACTATAGCTAAAAATATTAACTATCTATTATTAATTAAAATAAAATGTTTTTAGATAATTAATATTATAAATAATAAAATAATTAATAGATTTAAATATTTTAGTAATAGCTACTAAAAAAATCTATATAGTTAGATCTCTATATTATAAATTAAAATAGTAAAAAAAAATATTTTTTTAGAAAAATCTTTTTCTATTTAGACTCTAGTTTAACTAAACTAGTTTTTATATTAAAAATAGTTTTAGAATTAACTCTCTAAAAATCTAAATTAATAAAAATATACTAAAATCTATTATTAATATTCTTATTAGTATTTTTAAAAACTATTTTTTTTAAAATATTTTTATACTAAAATTACTATTTTATTAATATCTATTACTACTAAATATTTTCTATTAAAATTAGATTTTTAAATAAATAGAGATTAAGATTTTTATAAATATTTTAGCTATACTAAAAAAAATAATAATTTTAGTTTTAATAAAAACTTTAATAATAATTTTAGTAATAACTCTAAAAAGAAAAAAAAATTAATAAACTATAGCTATTTTTTACTATTTTTAGTATAAATTAAATTTTAGATAAACTCTAAAATCTTAAAATAATTAATAATAGTAAATAATATTATATATAATATATAAATAGCTCTACTAAAATTTTACTATTTTACTAAAAATTATCTATATTTAATATATAAAATTTATTTTTAATATATTTAGTATATAGACTAAAAATAAATTATATAAAATATTTATTAACTATATTAAATATCTCTATATTTATTTTAGATAATAAAATATTTTACTATATTAATATACTAACTAATTTTTAGCTAAAAATCTATTTTCTAAATATAATATTTTATTTATTTACTAATCTAAAAGATTTTAGTTTTTTCTTTTAGCTATAAATAAAATTTTTTAGTTAAATTTAATATTTTTTTTAATATATTTATTTAGTTAATAAATTACTATTAATAAATAATTCTTTAGCTAAACTAAATTTTTAGAATAATATTATACTATTTAGACTTTTTTTAGCTAATTATAAACTAAAATTATTAGTATTCCACGCGACG